>JASANB010004745.1:0-54106 GCA_030248155.1 Sabatieria punctata
GGACGCAGCGGCCGCGTGATAATTGCGCAGCTCGCTGATCCATTCTCTCTGCCTGGCCCGCTAGCGAGCGGTCGTGTTTACTCACTGTTAGGATTTGTTTAATTGTTCTCCACCGGTAAAACTGTTCTGTTAATTGGCCACTGCGTGAAAACAGCAGCAATTACTGAGGAGGCAACAGACAAACAAATTACCATGTATGGTGCCGGTACCATATATGGTACCACCACAGTCGCCGAACGTGGGGGCACCATATATGGTACCGGTACCATATATGGTGACGGTACCATATATGGTGCCGGTACCATATATGGTACCACTACCTACGGTACCGGTACCATATATGGTACCGGCACCTTATATGGTGTCGGTACCATAAACGGCGTTAAGTGCCTGACTGTAGTAGTAAAATAATAGTAAAAAGTAAAATTAAGAGCTAATAGTAAAGTAAAAATTAAATTAAATTACCAAAGGCCGTCAATAGTAAAATGGAAATTTTACTACCATTTTGCTCGTTTTTGGTGAATTCCAGCCAAAATCTTGATCAATTTTGCAATAAAAGATGTGTGGGTCCACTCAGTTAAATTTCACACATTTTTGTGTCTACTATCCTGCAGAACTTCGTATCAGATCAAATCTAGCAACTATTTGGGCTAACAACAATTATTCACAATACCTTGGCATCATTGATAAAAAATTCCGCGTTACGACTAGTAAAATCGTAGTAAAACTAACAGAATTATTAGTAAAACAAAAATTAGTAAAATCGGAGCTGCCTGGTAGTAAAAAAAAATTAAAATTAAATTGAAGAGCTGAATTTGTAGTAAATTTAGTAAATAGTAAAATAAAAATCCACTAGTAAAATAACAGCACCGGGTAGGGTACTACGTATATATGGCACTTAGGGTTTTGCGAAAATAAAATTGAATCCATTTATAGTACCCCGGGTACTATAAAAGGGGGTACTATAAACAACACTATATGGTACTAAGTCCAGAAATCCTCCTAACTGCTAAAGAATAGAAAGGGTGATTTCTTAAAATTACAAGTGCCAAGAGAGACAAACCGTAATGTCTGGCCACCGGAGGATTCAGTCCAGCGGGAATACTGACTTGACCAACATTCACCTGTAAGAAAGTTGATGGTTTCGAGAGTTTTACATAAGATCTTGCATCGTTTCACTTTCAATCTATTGCAGAGAATATCCAAAATTGAGAGGGTCCGCCAAAAAAGCAACTCAGCAGATTTTTCACTGTAGCAAGCAACGGTAAATCTCAGCCGATCTGAATGAATCGTTTGGGGGATAACCAGCTCTTACTGGTTAAGGTGTAGTAACCTGTAGGTAACAGGGGCGTCTGAGGGGTCTGCCCCTGCCCCCCCCGCACCCGACTTAAGCCAGACTCCCCGGATGGCCACCTCCCTCCACACGAGACGATTTTTCAGACCCCTCTGATTTTCTGGCAAGAAAATTTTTGAGCAAATTTTTGTGATTTTTTTGCAATTTCACACACAAAACGTGCCAAAATCGCCTGTGAAACAGCACTTTTTAGCTGTATTTGAGCCCAAATTAGCGATTTTTGACTTTTTTAGCCGAAAATTGCGATTTTTTAGCGTTTTTAGGGCCCAACCCCTTTTCTAAAGTTTGGACTCAGACCCCACCAACCCCCTCCGATTTCGGCGGATGACCTGTTACATGTACAGTATGGTGTGGTGTGGTGTGTCATCAACAAACCCTCGTTGTTTTAGCCCTCGGCAGTAGGAATATGCTTTATGAAGAAGTGCAATAGAATAATAAAAATCGTTGTTTCAACAATCTTTCCAAAATTTATTTGTCTTTCATTCAAAAAACATTCATTTAAATCGGTCGAGACTTACGGTTAAAATCTGCTGGGTAGTGTTTCCCATCAAATTAAAATAAAATAACAAAATTAAATTGTTTTGGCCAAAATCACCAATTAAATAGCAAATTAAAAACAAATTAAATTTCACACGATTACTGTCAAACAAATTAAAATTATAATAAATTTCGTAAATTTGTAGACCATTTATCGCCATCTGAAGAAAGGTCAACTCATTTTGGATTGGCACGACCCAGATTTTGAGCTGTTTCCTCAGTTAACAAATATACAGGGTGTGTCAAAAAAAACAACCCAGCAGAGTTTTTGCTGTAGCAGCCGCAAATCTAAACCGATTTGAATGAATCCTTTTTTAAATGAAAGATAAATAAATTCTTGAGAGATTGATGTACCGCTTATTAAGATAGCCTGCTTAGTTCCTGAGATATTTGTCCTCAAATTTAAAATAGAGATTTTGGCAATGAACAAGAGTGATAATGAACAACCCAGCAGATTTTTTACTTTTGCAACCATGAATCTGAACCGATTTGAATGAACCCTTTTTTGAATGAGAGACTGATAAATTCTTCAAAGATTGGTGCATTTTTATTGAGATTCACATTTTAGTTCTTGAGATATTTGCCTTCAAAATCGAAACAGATTTTGGCAAAGAACAAGCGCGATTCCGTTGCATTTCATAATACAGTCAGGCACTTAACGCCGTTTATGGTACCGACACCATATAAGGTGCCGGTACCATAAATGGTACCGGTACCGAGGGTAGTGGTACCATATATGGTGCCCCCACCTTCGGCGACTGTGGTGGTGCCATACAGTAGTGCACAAAAAAAATGTCCTCTCCACTTTTTCGGGTTCACTAAAATAACTGTTTTTCACTCAATTCTCGACGAATTTGAACCAAATTTTCAGGATAGGTGCCCAATTAGTCCGGCTACTTGTGTTACAGTTTCGGCGCGAAAATTCTAATTTTGGCGGGAAATTTAAACGAAAATGCGAAAATCATATGGTCTCATGAAAACGGCTCTTACTCAAGAAATACAAAAGCTACGCCCGTGAAATCACGGCCGCTTATAGACCCAATATAGCGCAATTTTATGTGGAAGTTTCAAAACCCTCGCTCAAAGTAGGCGCGAGAATCCGATTTTCAAAGTTGGCAAAAAATCTGAATTTATCATCATTTCCAAAGCTAACATTTTAAGGTTCACTAAAATTGCTCGTTTTCAGTCAATTCTCTGCCAATCTGAACCAAGTTTGCAGGGTACGTGCCCAATGGGTCTGGCTAACTAGAATTTGGGCGCGAAAATTCAAATTTTGGCGGGAAATTTAAACGAATAAGTGAATATCATAAAATGGTCTCACAAAAACGGCTCTTACTCAAGAAATACAAAAGCTATTCTGGTGAAATCATGGCCGCTTATAGACCCAACATAGTGCAGTTTTACATAGAAGTTTAAAAACCCTAGCTCAAAGTACGCGCGAGAATCCAATTTTCAAAGTTGGTAGAAAATCGGGATTTATCCATTTCCAAAGCTAACATTTTGAGGTTCACTAAAATTGCCCGTTTTCAGTCAATTCTCTGCCAATCTGTACCAAATTTGCAGAGTACGTGCCCAATGGGTCTGGCTAACTCTGCTAGAATTTGGGCGCGAAAATTCAAATTTTGGCGGGAAATTTAAACGAATATGTGAATATCATAAAATGGTCTCATAGAAACGGCTCTTACTCAAGAAATACAAAACCTATTCTGGTAAAATCATGGCCGCTTGTAGACCCAACATAGTGCAGTTTTATGTAGAAGTTTCAAAACCCTCGCTCAAAGTACGCGCGAGAATCCGATTTTCAAAGTTGGCAGAAAATCGGGATTCATCCATTTCCAAAGCTAACATTTTGAGGTTCACTAAAATTGCCCGTTTTCAGTCAATTCTCTCCCAATCTGAACCAAATTTGCAGAATAGGTGCCCAATGGGTCTGGCTAACTCTGCTAGAATTTCGGCGTGAAAATTCAAATGTTGGCGGGAAATTTCAACATCAGTAAGAACAATTTTTGCAGGATACTTTGTAGTTTAAATTTACCGCCAAAATTTGAATTTTCGCGCCGAAATTCTAGCAGAGTTAGCCAGACCCATTGGGCACATATTCTGCAAATTTGGTACAGATTGGCAGAGAATTGACTGAAAACGGGCAATTTTAGTGAACCTCAAAATGTTAGCTTTGGAAATGGATAAATCCCGATTTTCTACCAAATTTGAAAATCGGATTCTCGCGCGTACTTTGAGCTAGGGTTTTTAAACTTCTATGTAAAACTGCACTATGTTGGGTCTATAAGCGGCCATGATTTCACCAGAATAGCTTTTGTATTTCTTGAGTAAGAGCCGTTTTTATGAGACCATTTTATGATATTCACTTATTCGTTTAAATTTCCCGCCAAAATTTGAATTTTCGCGCCCAAATTCTAGTTAGCCAGACCCATTGGGCACGTACCCTGCAAACTTGGTTCAGATTGGCAGAGAATTGACTGAAAACGAGCAATTTTAGTGAACCTTAAAATGTTAGCTTTGGAAATGATGATAAATTCAGATTTTTTGCCAACTTTGAAAATCGGATTCTCGCGCCTACTTTGAGCGAGGGTTTTGAAACTTCCACATAAAATTGCGCTATATTGGGTCTATAAGCGGCCGTGATTTCACGGGCGTAGCTTTTGTATTTCTTGAGTAAGAGCCGTTTTCATGAGACCATATGATTTTCGCATTTTCGTTTAAATTTCCCGCCAAAATTAGAATTTTCGCGCCGAAACTGTAACACAAGTAGCCGGACTAATTGGGCACCTATCCTGAAAATTTGGTTCAAATTCGTCGAGAATTGAGTGAAAAACAGTTATTTTAGTGAACCCGAAAAAGTGGAGAGGACATTTTTTTTGTGCACTACTGTATATGGTACCGGTACCATATATGGTACCGTCACCATATATGGTACCCCTACCCATGGCCATGGGTGCCGGTACCATATATGGTGCCGGTACCATATATGGTGACGGTACCATATATGGTACGAAATCTGAACGGAGTGGTACCATATATGGTACCGGTACCGGAAAAACGCGAAGGTGGGGGTACCATATATGGTACCCCCACGTTTGAGGTCTGTGGTGGTACCATATATGGTGCCGGTACCATATATGGTACCACTACCTACGGTACCGGTACCATATATGGTACCGGCACCTTATATGGTGTCGGTACCATAAACGGCGTTAAGTGCCTGACTGTAATATAGCAGATTCCTACTGTTGGGGCTAATGATGATACTTTAGTGTTGAAGTAAATCGAGTTTCTGTGTCACCTGTAAAGCCTTCAAGAGCCCTTAGCAGCAGCAGGAATCCGATTTATTACGAAGTGCAGTGGAATAATGGAAAATCGCTCTTGTTCACTGCCAAAATCACTGTTTTGATTTTGAGAGCCAATATCTCAGGAACTAAGAAGAGTACATTATTGAAAGTTTCAGCAATCTTTTAAGAATTTATTTATCTTACATTTAAAAAAGGATTTATTCAAATCGGTTGATATTTGCGGTTGCTACAGCGAAAAATCTGCTGGGTTGTTTATTTTTTGGCACACTCTGTATATTTAATTATATCAAATAACAAATTTGTATCAAATTAAATTTCAGAATTTGGGTACCAAGCAAATTAATAGCAAGTTATTTTCTTCTGAAGGCTGAGCAAGCAATTTAATAGTTATTTAATTTCAAAATAAATTTACTCGGAAACACTACTGCTGGGCTGTTTTTTTCTCGTACCACCCTGTTTAAGCAGTCCCAATAGATCAGCTGTTTTTGGAGATTTACTCTGGTCTGCTTAACGAGAACTCACTCCAAGCTCAGAACACCAGAGACCAAACGATCTGAAATTGATTATTTCCACCTGCGGATGAACTAATATATCTGCGTTGAAGAACTGTTCCAACGGTTCATCTCTGAATGCACAACATCAAGGTTAAGAATTGCTCAGAGATTCAATGCAAACTGTAATAAGAACAACACCCTTCAAAGAGTATCATCAGACCATTTCTAGTCAGTCGTTTGCTTGAGTCAATCCAAAAGTGGACCGCTGAAGAGATGGTTTTGAGAATAAGACTCAAACTCAATGACTACCAGGTCCGTTTCCGCTAAAGTGAAATCCGATTATTTGTATGACTTTCTTGGAGATTAGAAACACTGATCCCTTCACTCCTCTCTTATCCGGATCGTCAAAGTTTCCCAACCACTTTGGATAATCATCTAGACAAATGAAATAGGATGACACAGAAACGCTTTTGATTCAATAATTGGATTTCAAATTTTCTGAAAATAAGCCCCCCAAAATAGATAAACTACTGTACCAACTAACTGGGTTTAAACTTCCGTAAATAAGCCAATCAGCTTATTCCTGGTTTCAATATTTTGACAGTTTTACCATGCAAAATTCTAGTTAGTATTGTAAAATCCAACTTTACTGTACTCTTTAAAAACTGCTTTATGCCTCAGATATTCATTGCAGTACTAACTAGTGGTACGATCAGAATTCATTCACAAACTGCATTCAACGATTGTATTATCTCTGTTCTATTGTATTTGACTTTTTTTAAATGGCCGAAAAGGGGCCGTCCATAATCGACGTCGTTCCAAAGGGGAGGGGTTAGCTAAAAACGACGTCGCTTTTGGGAACTTTGATTATGTTACAGTCATGTCTCGTTAATCCGGACAAGTTGGGACCGGCCAATTTTGTCCGGATTAGCGAATTTCCAGATTAACGAATCAAAGCTAAAGCACTGTTTTTCAGGTCAAGGGTCTAAATGACAGCTTTTTGTTGGTTGCATATCAGATTCTGCAGCTGTACCTCCTAATTAAAAGGCAAAAGCTTATTTTAGCTGATTATAGCTCGTAAAAAGGCAAAAATAATCACATTCTGACTCAACGAAAAGTATTATTCAATTGAAAATACACACCTGAATTGAAAAGTTGCCCATGGATTTTGTCCAAATTAACCAAATCCGGATTAACAAATCACTTTCCATACAAATTTCGAAGTTGGGACCCGAAATCTTCTGTCCGGATTAACGAATCCGGATCCGGATTAACGAGTCATATAACATGGGGAAAATTCGGACCTGGCCTAATCTTGTCCGGAAGGCGAATATCCGGATTAACGAGGTCCAGATTAACGAGACATGACTGTATTTCAATTTTTGTACATTCTGGCAAAGGTTCTAGGTATAGAAAAGGTACCCAGAGTGGTTATTAGGGATTTATTCAATTGATTACGCAGTATGGCAACAAGAAAACATGACAGTACTGTATGTGCTGCATTTTTATCGGGGGGGGGGGGTAAATGCAAAACGACGCCGGCTTAGGGGAGCGGGTCCCAAGAAACGACGCAAGGCGATTTTGGGGAGGGGGTTTTGGGTGGGACGACGTCGTTTATGGGCGGCCGCAAAGTGCCAAGCCAACAACGTCTATTTAGGAAAAAAGCCGGTAGAAAGAAGGTGAAAAGCCCTGACCCCATCTATGCATATATGTACAGGAAAATTAAATACATCTTTCAAGTTGACCGGTAGAAAGGTGATTGAGAATGGCTACTAAAATAAGACAGAGAAGCAAATTTGACAGCATCATAGCAGTACAGTAGCAGCAGTTGCAATATATACTCAGCGGGCACCTTTTTAGCAGTCAGCCACTGAATTGCCAACCACCTGGGTCGAACTTTGAATTGAGTAGGCTTGTCGCTCGTCTCTAAACTGCGCACTATAACATGTTATCCCGCTGTTGGCAGACATCAGCAAATAATTGTTCTTTCGGAATTAACGGAGCCACAAAAGCAGAACAACTTTATATTTTGCAGCAAAGACGTGCTTAAACATAAAAAACATTCAATACACAAACAAACAGAGTCACTAGAGTAGTGAAACAGGTCCAAAGAGTCATACCAACAAACCCTAAGAAGGAAATAAAAAATAGACACATACTAGAGACACCAAAAATAGCAAAACAACACCTTGGTTGAGCAATACAAATTCGGGCGCGAAACATTAATCGCTGGATCGTAACAAAGAAACTAAAGCCGCGTGGCAAACGTTAGCAACATAGTTCATGACATTAATGCATCAATAAGAAGCAAGTCTTTGCTTTGGGAAACATCCGCTGCGTTTTTGCTGCGAAATAGGACGTATTTCTGCTTTTTGTGGGTGCGCTGGCTGATTCCGAAAGAAGGGTCAATTTAAGAGCCGGTTTAAATAAGAGTCGACTCTTCCCGGACAAATTTCAACTTTTTGTCTCCGATTTGGCTGAAACTTCATATTTTGGCTTAATTTGACCTAAAAAGACATTTTATCACCTTCCCGGCCATTTTTGAGAGGGTCACTTTTTCGACCCTCTCACAGATTTCGAGTCATAACTCGGGACCAAATGATCGCAGGAACTTGCAAATTGCATATTTAGAATTAGATAACGATTCTCTTTCAAATGATGCCCTACTCGACTGCATTGCAGAGAAAAAATTTTTTTCGAATCCTTTCGGGCCCGATTTGACCCCCGCACCGTCAATAGTTCAACTGTTTTATTTCACGAAAATGTAGCGCTATGTTTTTGCTTTCGATTAAAGAAAAAAAATCGAAAAAAAAATGTACACCAAATCGAGTTTTTGGGCCTTGAAAGTTGAAAATCAAAAAAATTTTCCTTATAATGGGTTGCAGACTGTAAACAACACAACTTGGTCAGTTTTGAATCGAATTCGAAGATCTTTGGCACACATATTGTACTGTTCATCTTGCACATAGCGCACAAACCTGGTCCTGGTTGCCGCTGTTTAACACGAGTTTTATGCTTATTTTGTTTATCATTTTCAGTTTCACAAACAATTTCTCGGTTTCATTTCATGTTTCCCATGATGGGCGTCCGAATTGTCTTTTTGAAAGGAATTAGAGCTGGAAATCGGGCCGGCCCAACCCAAGCAATGCCTTAGTGATGGATAGTTGGAAACTTTTGCATTGAATAGACATTCTGCTTACTTGGTACTTACAAGAATTAAGCATCAATTAGCATTGTGCACTATAACGAATATTTACAGAGACTGCTTAGACTCTGTTACTCTCTTGTTATTTGTTTTCTCCTTCAGCAATGCCATGTAAGATTTGCGTAAGTGTGCAAGTGAACAGACTAAAAAAAAACATTATTGATCCTGGCCGCTGTGGGATGGCGACTGTAAAACTCGTCATCTCGACTCAACTATTGACGTACATATGCAAGCTATAGTTTGTTCAAAAAATATGCGACCTGGCGATTTTTTGCAAATAACTTTTTTGGAGAGCTTGGGGCGTCTTGAGCCTTATAACCAAAATTGTAGACAACGTCGAGCTCCAGCCTGAGGTAAATCCTAATCTGCGCTACGTTTGCTCTGAACACTAATTTGCGCGACGTTAATTGCGATGAAATTTAGATGACTATAGAATTCGATTCTTGAGTCCTTGGCGACTCCAATGATGCTTTCATGATGTGTCTAGGCCAAACCGATTTGAAAATTTCACAAAATAGAGGGGAAACATAGGCAGACTGACGGATTTGGGTGAAACTTCCTGAATCCCTCCTCACTGGCCCATCCCCCCACAGCCGGCCATAGCCCCATCGCCCACCCCGCCCATAAAATTTTCGCATATTTAAGGCAAAATAGGCGTTTTTTGGACTTTTTTGGGACCTGTGTCAGAATCGATTCCGGCGGTCAAGAATACCCCATTCAGGAAGTTTCACCCAAATCAGTCAGTCTGCCTATGTTTCCCCTCTATTTTGTGAAATTTTCAAAAAACGCCATTTTTCACGATTTTTCGATGCTTTGACCAGCCATATCCAGATCGGTTTGGCCTAAACACGTCATGAAAGCATCATTGGAGTCGCCAAGGACTCAAGAATCGAATTCTATAGTCATCTAAATTTCATCGCAATTAGGAAAAAGCTCATTTTTTGACGTTGCGTAAATTTGTGTTCAGAGCAAACGTAGCGCAGATTAGGATTTACCTTAGGCTGGAGCTCGACGTTGTCTACAATTTTGGTTATAAGGCTCAAGTCGCCCTAAGGTCTCCAAAAAAGTTATTTGCAAAAAATCGCCAGGTCGCATATTTTTTGAACAAACTATAGCTTGCATATGTACATACGTCAATAGTTGAGTCGAGATGACGAGTTTTACAGTCGCCATCCCACAGCGGCCAGGATCAATAATGTTTTTTTTAGTCTGTTCACATGCACACTTACGCAAATCTTACATGGCATTGCTGAAGGAGAAAACAAATAACAAGAGAGTAACAGAGTCTAAGCAGTCTCTGTAAATATTCGTTATAGTGCACAATGCTAATTGATGCTTAATTCTTTTAAGTACCAAGTAAGCAGAATGTTTATTCAATGCAAAAGTTTCCAACTATCCATCACTAAGGCATTGCTTGGGTTGGGCCGGCCCGATTTCCAGCTCTAATTCCTTTCAAAAAGACAATTCGGACGCCCATCATGGGAAACATGAAATGAAACCGAGAAATTGTTTGTGAAACTGAAAATGATAAACAAAATAAGCTTAAAACTCGTGTTAAACAGCGGCAACCAGGACCAGGTTTGTGCGCTATGTGCAAGATGAACAGTACAATATGTGTGCCAAAGATCTTCGACTTCGATTCAAAACTGACCAAGTTGTGTTGTTTACAGTGTGCAACCCATTATAAGGAAAATTTTTTTGATTTTCAACTTTCAAGGCCCAAAAACTCGATTTGGTGTACATTTTTTTTCGATTTTTTTTCTTTAATCGAAAGCAAAAACATAGCGCTACATTTTCGTGAAATAAAACAGTTGAGCTATTGACGGTGCGGGGGTCAAATCGGGCCCGGAAAGGATTCGAAAAAATTTTTTCTCTGCAATGCAGTCGAGTAGGGCATCGTTTGAAAGAGAATCGTTTTCTGACTCTAAATATGCAATTGGCAAGTTCCTACGATCATTTGGTCCCAAGTTATGACTCGAAATCTGTGAGAGGGTCGAAAAAGTGACCCTCTCAAAAATGGCCGGGAAGGTGATAAAATGTCTTTTAGGTCAAATTAAACCAAAATATGAAATTTCAGCCAAATCGGAGACAAAAAGTTGAAATTTGTCCGGAGGTTAAGGAGCAAAAGTCGATTCCTGGAGAAACCGGCTCTTAAAACATGCTCGGGTTGGGTACTACAGCAAAACGTCATAAGCTGCAGTAGTAATCAAATTAACACTTACTTTTAATACTGTCCGCATCATTCTGATGCCAGAATTTTGCAAAGGGGAAGTGTAAAACATTGAAAAGCTTTTTTGGAGCGACAGCGCAAGAAAATCAGAAAAACTAAAATGGTATTCTGTATACAACCAACAGGATTCAACCACCTGCTGTTTATATGCCTCACTAGAGTTCATGGCTTGCACAACTTTTGTCAACTTTCTGACCAGTCGCATAAATGAGTGAAGTCGGCAAAACAATTAAAATTGTCCTCATTAACTTCACCTCCTGCTCCGGTCCGGTAGTCATAGCGCCAAAATCGCATCCTCTCAAGCAAAACAAGCTGAAGCTCGGAAGTTCGATCATAGGGAATTTTCGATAAAAAAATGCACTAATCTGGACAAAAAATACCGATTCCTAAATACCTGGGTATTCCCAAAATAATCGGTATGGGTATTTACTAAGCCAAGCCGTGTGTGCAGCAAAGGCCCCTGGGCCGGGCCCACCTGTAAATTTGAAAATCTGGCCAGTTTTTTAATACATATGTACTGGTCAGTACAATCTTAAAATAAAGGACCAGCAGTCGCTTTACCTGAGAAATAAAATAACTTAGATATTATACAGTACGTACATAGCAGCTCTTTCAGCCTTCCTTACTGAATTCGAGCCGTACCATGACTGCTTGTAGTCCGATCTGATCCGATGTGTGGGGAACGACCCTATATGATCAGACATATGCGGTCCATTTCGCAACCCCTGTAATTCGTGATCTCGGGTGTTTTCCCTTCTTTCACTGCCCAACCACATCCTAGCCATGCTGTGCCATTGGGTAGCCAGTCACTAAGAGAGCGCCTGACATGTAGACGTCAGCTCCGACGGCCGGGCGCCGGTGGAGGGACTGCCGGCATAGTTGGTTTCTCAGACAGCTCCTGGCATCGTTGATCTTCTTTTCCTCCAACACAAGCATGCTTTGCGGAGCGCTTTCTGTTAAACGGCAGATCCAGTCGGTTCCCATTTACCTACCTACTCGCTGTCATCAAGTTTCGGCGGCCTGGGTGGAGCTTTGTGCCCACGACCAACTTTTAACGGCAAGCCACTTGTCGCGCCAGGATGAGCGCACGAGCTTTAGGTTTGGAAAACAGGGCCTCCTGTCCTGGTATGTAGCCCATACTGATGCGTGTCTCAGTCATTCAGCTAGATTGCGGACCCGGTGCTGGTTTTTGTTTTCGAAAACAGGACCTCCTCGTACAGATGCATGCAATCATAATCCGGTATTAATATCGGGTATCGCAGGGTTCTTTTAGTTTTGGAAAACAGGGCCTCTGGTGCATAGCCTATACCAATGCATACTGCACGCATGGTGTTTTTAAACGGCTTACTGCACATGTTTATTCAAAAAGCAAAACAAATTAATAGTAGGTATGTAGTGTTTGCATTTGCCTTCGACTACAGTAAAGCTGGTGTCAGTCGTTTGCCTAAACTGTGGTGGTGGAGAATACTGTTGCATGCGTATACGCATTACGCATATCATTACGCAAAGTACGCATTGTATTTCAGAATGCGTATACGCATACGCATACGCATACGCATTTGAATTTCATTACGCAATATTATTACGCATTCTGTCAAAAGTTTGCATATTTTTGCGTAATGCGTATTAGGTGTGAAAAAAGCTACATTTTCGAATGTCTTGCTAATATTTAGTTCAGATTGTTACCAAATGGTCATTCTTCATAGATTTTAGTGTGAGGTGAGGGCACCAGAAATTTTCTGAGGAATTTAAAGCTTTAACTAAGCTGGGCTTGCTAATATTTAAAAAAAGGCTAAGTTTTAACAGGAAGGGAAATGTGCGACACAACCTTGAATTTAGAGTTTCCACGGTTTTGGGAGACATCAGTTGTGTTGCATGGGCAGGCTATCTGTTTGTGCTTCCACTGCGTATCTTTATTATAGATTTGATTAACATTAGACTTCTTCAGGAAATGAACATTCGACTGATTTTTGTAGGAAAGCGCATAAAATTTCTTGCCTGTTGAAAACATACGTACTGTACGTACCATACATGTAACAGGTCATCTGCCGAATAGGGAGGGGGCTGGGGGTCTGGCGCTGGCCGAAGGGGTCTGAACCCAAATTCTTGGGAGGGGCTGAGCACGAAAAAAGCTTAAAAATCGCAATATTTCGGCTAAAAATCGTTAAAAATCGCTAAATGGAAAGAAGGTGAAAAAGTTAGACATGTAGCTGGGAATCGAACCCAGCCCAGTACCTTCGGATTTCCTTGAAATTTGGGCTCAAATTCAGCTAAAAGTGCTGTTTTCCAGGCAATTTTGGCAATTTTTTTGTCTAAAATTGCAAAAAATCTCCCAAATTTGCTAAAAAAATTGCGTTGCAATTCATTTCAAGGCAGGAATTTGATTATTGGATTCCTAAAGAACACACTGTAGAGCCAAAAAAGCTGTTCAGTGAAATTGCTGATTGATTCTGAGATTACGCATTACGCATACGCATTACGCAAAATACGCATTGGTTTTTGCAATGCGTATACGCAAACTCATACGCATTTGTAATTGGAATGCGTATACGCATACGCATACGCATAAGCATTTGAAAAATCCGGTATTAAACAACAGTAGTGGAGAAGCAGCTTGCCCTTGTTGTTGATGTGACCGCCTCATCTTTCAGTGAATGCAAAGACTTTATACACAAAAAGCAAAGTAGGCATCCGTGACATCACGTCATAGCAGCCTTTCTGGCAAGCAAACGCACAAGAAAGAAAAAACAAAAAAGTCGGAAAGTTTTTTCTTGCTTCTTCTGTTTTCTTCGCATCGACGTTCTAGAGTTGGCGCCCGGCGGATGCTAACGGGTGCGACTGGTTGCGAAGTTGCGACTGGTTGCGATGTTGCGAAGTTTAGTAGTCACCGTTTTTTTTTGGCGGACCCTCTAACTTCCATGGAAAATATAGAAAATTTGCAAAAGACGCTTCTTTCATTTTCGTAGCGTTATTCAACCTGCATCACCGCTCAATATGTAAAGGGAACGTAAATGAAACGGATCCCTCATTAATCGAAGACAGTAAAACAGCATAACATAATCATAAGGAGCTGCAACAATTACGTAATGGTGTTTTCGCCCATTTTCGGACCGCCTCCCTTGATAATCGCTCGTAATAATTTTCTGACCCCTCCGTAATTACGTAATAATTTGACTACCAACAGAAATTTCAATTTTTTAGAGTTGGAGTTGAAATTTTTGGGTGTAAAGTGACGTTTTTAATAAAATAACGTATGTATACCGTAAGATATTGATATTTTTCTATATTTTCTTTATCGATGAGCTACAACTACATGTACGTATAATGTTCGCTTTACGTAGAAGCCATTATTTGGTGGGTTTTTGTTACTGATGAAGTCAAAGCGTATTGGATTTTACCGCTGCTGCCATACCACTACTGCTGATAGATAGTCATGAAAGTTGTGAGAGCCTAGAGATACCACTGCCATGGTGCGAGAAGGTGAGGTGAATAGCCGCCCATAAATGGTACAGTACATGATACAGTCAGGAACTTAAGAGCCGTTTATGGTACTGGCACCATATATGCTGACGGTCCCATATATGGTACCGGTAGGCTAGTGGCACCATACCTAATATGGTACCACACGTTCGGGAACTGGTACCTGTACTGGTACTATGGCCATGGGCGGGGTTACCATGTAAGGTACCACCACAGTCCCCGAACGTGGGGTACCATATATGGTGCCACTACTAGTCTACCTAGGTGCCGGTAGCATATATGGTGCCACTACTAATAGTCTACCTAGGTGCCGGTAGCATATGGTGCTATGTAGTAGCACCATAAACGGCATTAAGTGCCAGACCGTAAGGCCCGGTTCACACTAACGTGAACTAAGAACTAAGAACTAACCGTGAACTAAGAACTAAGGAGAGTTGAACTAAGCTCAACTTTTAGTTCATGAACTAAGGATTTTGCGACCGCGCGCGTATGTTTTAGGTCATGGAAACTGTTTTTAACCATTGATGCTGATCTGACCTTATTACTGAAGGCTTCGAAAGATGCCTAGGCTCTCTCATACCAAATTTCAATACAAAAATTCAATGCAACAGAGCAGAAAGCCCCAGTTTTCTACGTTAAACATGCAAAACACCCGGCAAGGACTCTTGAAAAAGGGTATAAACTACTGTTGCATGCGTATACGCATTACGCATATCATTACGCAAAGTACGCATTGTATTTTAGAATGCGTATACGCATACGCATACGCATACGCATTTGAATTTCATTACGCAATATTATTACGTATTCTGCCAAAAGTTTGCATATTTTTGCGTAATGCGTATTGGGTCTCAAAAACAGCTGCCTTTTTGAATGTCCTGCAAAAAATTTAGTGCTAGTTGTTACCAAATGGTCATTCCTCATATTTTTTAGTGTGAGGTGAGGGTACCAGAAATCTTCTGAGATAATTTGAAGCTTTGACTAAGTTGTGCTTGCTAATATTTAAAAAAAGGCTAAGCTTCAAGAGGAAAGGAAACGTGCGACAAATCCTTGAATTTAGAGTTTTGTATGGTTTTGGGTGGCATCAGTTGTGTTCTATACTCAGAGGGTATCTGTTTGTGCTTCCACTGCAGTGGGCTATCCAGGGGGTAGGGTGGGTACACCCCCGTTTGCGGTAGAGGTAGGAAAAGAAAATCTGTCAAAAATATGCGAAACTAATGAATTATGTACCAAAACTGTCTATTTTGTACTTACGTAGAATGCCTTTTAAATGCGTTTTTGAAGGCAAAATTTTAAAAATTTTCTCGCCCTGGGGCCTATTTCATAAAACGTTCATATTTATGATTTTATGAGTTATGAGAATATGAGCTCATAGTATGAGTCCTCATAAAGTCGGTTTCACAACGTTTTGCGCGCACTCATATTTATGATTCCGATTTTATGAGTGATTTTATGAGTCGCAAAAAGAAGAATAAATAAAAAAAGAAGAGAAAATTAGTTTGGCCTTGAATTCGTGTGGAAAACTCTGGTAGCATCTTAGAAAAAATGTCTGGTCGCAAAAGAACGCAGAGAAAACCGTTGTATTGGGCGAAAATTTCGACTCAAAGCATCGAGATGGAAGGAAAAGCATTTGGCAGAGGTCGACGAGCTTGTGCTGCAAATAAATACCTCGACTCCGCTTTGGTAAAAGTAGAAGGACTGGGCCAAGAAGCCACTGATCCGCAAGCCCAAAACACTGGCTCTAACGAGCATGATTACATCGGACAAACATCCTGTGATCAGGAAATAGACCCTGTTAGAGGCCTCCCCTACTGTCCCACCAGCCATCCGTTGCCGAACGTCATCAGGTACCTATCTTTTAATTTTTTTGCTTGTAGAATTTGTTTTCTTCATCCTTATCGGTTTTCGGTAACCCTGCCCCAGCAAAATTGCCCGTATTGGTACACAAATATGTCAGGGGTTCTAGCCTGAAAACTTTTTAGCGATAGATAATGAAAACTTTTCCCAGAATACGATATAAAACCTGAAACTAAACACGTTTGAAGCAGTGTTTTTAACTATTCTGCAGTCGTATGTAGTGTACGCAGGGGATGCTTTGTGAGTTGGGTTCACTTCCGATTTCGATGGAGGTGTTGTAATAAAAACGAGTAAAAAATAAGAGAACCCAATAGAAAGTACTCCAACCCACTCCCCTCCGAGAATAGCTACGTAAGTTTATATCGACGGCCCTTTATGTCAGGAATACAACCGTCCTAAAAACTACTACATTCTCAACTACGTATGTATCTGTGGTGCCTGGTAAATTCCCAAGACCTCCTAGATGTTTAGATAGTTTTCGTCTTTTTCGGTAGATTTCAGTGTTTTCTTACATTTAAAACCATCTAGAGCCCAAAATGTAAAATTATCTAGAGCGGTTTCTAGTGGTTTTTAGCCTGCTTTACGCTTTTAACCGATTTTTCAGCGACTTTTAGTCCCGAAATTTGAGCTCAGCAGAAGAAAGACCATCCAGGCCACCCGGGCTCAAACTCCAAACCCCTCCTTCTTTGACGCTGACCTGTTACGTATGTGCAATAGTGCGTACAGACTTAAACGTAGAACGCTTCTGCACGACCACAATCTTTTCGCAAAAGTAGGAAAAGAGAAATAATATCGGCTTTAACAAATTTGAAATTGAAATTTCCCTGTCCTTTTAAATCGGCTATTGGTTTTTACTCGATATGGATGTGGATTGATTCCCATTACGTACACTTTGTATTCGTACGATTTAGCATCGCTTCACATAAGAAACTACGTATTTAGCTCTTTCAGTGTGAACAAGAAATCAGCGGCCAGTTCCTGGAGGAAACCGAACCTACTAGCTGACGCTCGAAATTTTCGGAAGGAAGAAGAAATACATAGGTCCGCCGGTCTGGACCATCAAGTCGTAAACGGATTTAGGGGTGTCTAGCAATGTCTGCTCATGTTCTTCAGCTCTACGAGTCACAATAACTGTTTGTGTGCATTTGAACGTGTTTGTTTTTATTCGATTTGCTTCCATTATAAAACTTTCTTTCAACTAACAAAACTGAAACCGATACAATTTGTTCAAACTTCAAACAGGCAGCATGTACAGTACAGCATGAGAGCATGTACAACTACCGAAATTGGTTGATCAGACGATGTCTGGTTTTAAGAATTTCTTGCGACAGCCGAAAACACTCTGCAGGCTCTTCAGGATAATGTGAAAGTTATCCTGGGTCGAAAGACACGTTTTCTCCTTGGCCGCTCATCTTGGTTTTTTCTCACTGTAGCTGGACGAATCATTATTCGAGCATTTCTTTGAGATAGAACAACTTTACACTGGAAAAACAAAATTTTATGAGTCACCTACCCACTCATAAAATGCTAGGAACACACAGTCATAAATCATAAAATCATAGTATGAGGCAAAACATTTATGAAACAGGCGCCCTCATAAATTCGATGATTTTACTCATATTTATGAGATATGAGCTCATACTTATGAAAGTATGAGTTCACCTTTATGAAACCGGTGTTCTCATAGAATCATAGAAAATCTGTCATAATATGAGCTCATAACTTTTATGAAATCGGCCCCTGGTCGGGCAGAAGCCCAACCAGGCCACTTTAAACTACTAAAACTTGTACTTTCTGTTAATTTTAAGCCTGAAATGTGTTTTAAACACGTTTTTGAAGGCAAATTTTGCTAAATTTCCTTACCCTGATTGGGCAGCGGCCCAACCAGGCACTTTCAAAATTTTACACCCCCTTCCGAAATCCTGGATACGCCGCTGTTCCACTGTGTGTTTATTATGTTAGAATGCTACTGGACTTCTCTAATGAACATTTGACCAATTTCTTTTGTAATAAGTTTAGGAAAGCGCACGTCTCTTGCCTTTTGAAAACATACATACTATAGTGCAATTCTTTGAGGGCAGAAATTTATCATCAAGCCTCAACTATGTCTCAAAAAAACCTATATACGTAGTTGGACATCCAAACAGCTTACTGTAGAGCGAAAAATGCTGTTTAGTGAAATTTCTTATTGGTTCTGAGATTACGCATTACGCATACGCAATACGCAAAATACGCATTAGTTTTTGCAATGCGTATACACAAACTCATACGCATTTGTAATTGAAATGCGTATACGCATACGCATACGCATACGCATTTGAAAAATTCGGTATTAAACAACAGTAGTATAAACATGTTTTCTGTGTAGTACGTCTACAATAACGTTGATACTATTGACTTGGAGCAAATAGAAGACACTGGGAGATGAACGTCAGCCAATTTTTGGCTTGCGTGTACAATGTAGCCTATTGTACGCATATGAACACTGTTTAAAATTACTAAAACTCGGGCGGATAATTGGCTGACATCTGCTTAGTCGGTCTCAAGTGATTTCCTTGAATAGCTGGGCCTATACGTCACTAAAATTGTAGAATGAGGAGGCTTCGTTTCAAAGCATACCAAAACTGCTTAATTTTTTGGCCACAGCAGCGCAAACTCATGTAATTCAATCTGTTCACTGTTCGGAAGACTAAAGCATTGATTTCGTCAACAAATTTTGAAAACATGCCTTTATTTAAACTACTACAACAGCAAAACGTGCGTTCTCTAGCTTAGTTCTTAGTTCACAGTGTGAACGCCCTACTCTTAGTTCTTAGTTCTTTAGTTCCTTATGCCAGATTTTTAGTTCACGGCTTAGTTCTTAGTTCTTAGTGCTTAGTTCGCGGCAGTGTGAACCGGGCTTAATACGATTTATATGTCTTTTTTCACCTCATCACATGGGCAACGGGCCCACAAATGGTGAACTGGCATGTTACGCGGTCCCCTGCGTAACAGGGGTCCGGGTCTACAGATAGCCAGACCCTGTCCTCTGTATTCCGGAAAGCCCCATCCTGCAAAGGGAATTTTCGTACATGCGCAGTATCTCAGGCTGTCCCGTCTATGGACTAGCCAACCCTTGAAGAAGACGGTTCTCCGAAAAAAGTGTTAGAGGAGGTGGAGTTAGTGTCACCTTTGCTTTGCCGCATAGTGTCGGTTGGCTTCTAGCTGGGCCCCGGTTGCGACCGGTAAGGCAGCCTTGCATCTGACTAGTGTCCATTCTCTTTATTTTGTCTCTCTGCCTCCCGCCACACTATTATTATGACACGTAAGTAAAACTATGTAGTTAGGTAGTTAGTTGGGAACAGGGATGGAGCATGGGATGGCGGCACCGGTATACGGTATTATACGGTATTTTTGGCTATACGGTATTATACGGTATTTTTTTATACCGTATAGTTGTTAAAACTGAATCAGCAAGATTTTTGCAGTAAATTCATGTCATTTTCGCGCTTTTCAAGGTCGCAGTACTGTTTTTGGTTTTGTAAGCCATGTTACCGGTCAGAAAAACACAAAAAATCTACCTATATGGCAGTTTTTTTGGCTTTCTTGAAATGGAAAACGTGATATTACAAGTACTTGTCAAATTTTGAGAAACCTGCAATTTTGCTTTTGAATAAAATCAACGTTTTTTTGGTAAGCAATTCACTAATTTGAAGTGAAGCAAATCTGTCCAACCAAAATACAATTAATATTTACAATAGGCATAATTCAAAATAAATTCAATATATTGTCGGCTCAGCTTCAAATCTTTATAAATAAACAGACAGTACTACTTTCAAAACAGTTCACAATCAAAAATAGCCGTGTTTTTCACAGGAAAGGCCGACCACAAAAATTAATTTATGTTTTTGACCAGAACTTGGCCAACGATCCATATTTTAGCGTTATACTGGGTGTTTTAAAGCGTTTGCATGCTGCAAACGCTTTAAAACACCCAGTATAGCTGCAAACGCTTTAAAACACCCAGTATAGCTGCAAACGCTTTAAAACACCCAGCATAACGCTAAAATATGGATGGTTGGCCAAGTTCTTGTCAAAAACATAAATTATTTTTTGTGGTCGGCCTTTCCTGTGAAAAACACTGCTATTTTTTATCTCTTTTGTCTACCTACTGGTAAGTACCTAGTACTCTCTGTTCATTTAAAGATTTGAATCTTAGCCGACAATGTATTGAATTTAGCCGGCACAGTTAGTATAGTGGTTTACGCCGCATAGCCACTGTGCGCGACGTCATCCTCATCCTCTCGGCGCGGCAAGTTTCTTGCCGCAAGGAGTTGGTGGTCGGCGCAAAGCTCCACCCAGGCCACCGAAAGCTGGTGACAGGGAGTAGGTAAAATGGGAACCGACTGGATCTGCCTAAGCACCGAAGCCGCTCCAAAGCATGCCGCGTTGGGAAGAAGATCATGTCAGACGCTGTCTGAGAGACCAACTATGCCGGGAGCCCTCTGGCATATGGGGCACCGGCGGCCGTTGGGAGCTGTCAGAATCATGGCATCAACACGCCGGCCGCCCTCCTGGTTACCGGCGCCCAGCGGCATGGCTAGGAGTGGCTGGCAATGAAAGAAGGGCAACGTCCGAGATGACTGACTAATCACGGGGGTACAAAATGGACCACGAGTCTGATTGTAGGCCGTAAGGCCCCCAGCAAATCGGATCGGATATTGAATTTATTTTAAATTATGCCTATTGTAAATATTAACTGTATTTTGGTTGCACAGATTTGCTTCAGTTCAAGATAGTGAAATGCTAACCAAAATTGCGTTTTTTATTTTATTCAAGAGCAAAATTGCAGGTTTCTCAGCATCTTACTTGTACTTAGCAGTACTTGTAGTATCACAGTTTCCATTTCAAGAAAGCTAAAAAACTGCCATAAAGGTAGATTTTTTATGTTTTTCTAACCGATAACATGGCTTACAAAACCAAAAACAGTACTGCGACCTTGAAAAGCGCGAAAATGACATGAATTTACTGCAAAAATCTTGCTGATTCAGTTCTAACTTCTGATTGTAGGGTATAAAAAATACCGTATGATACCGTATACCGGTCCCATCCATAGATTGGAAGGAAAAAAGAGAATGCGAAGAAGGTAGTTGATTGTGTTCTTGTTTGTAGGAGGAAACCAGCGCGATCTGGCCCGGGCCAAGAACCAGAAGAAACAGCAAAAGGGCAAGTCGGCGGCAGACCACGATTCCAACAAGGGACTCACATTGGAGCAGAGAAAGGCTCGGTAGAAATTTTTGCTCTTTATGTCTAGTTTACCTACCTACAATCGCGCACTGTCTGTGGCCAAATTCTTGGCAACGGGGTAGGGTACTAAAAATCGCTGACCTAACTGAGCTCAAGTGCAGCTAAAAAGCGTTCTTTTACAGGCGATTTAACAATTTTAGTGTCAGAAATTCTATCAAAATTTTCTGACAAAATTACTTATCAGAAAATCGGAGGGGGTCGGAAAAATCGCCTCAGGGATGGGGCAGACCCCCTGTTACATGTACAGGGTGTCAAACACCCTGTTAGCCCAATTCCCCAGTCCTGTAACAGGTCATCCGCTGAATGGGGAGGGGGTTGGAGTCTAAACCAAAGTTCTAGGGGGGTGGTTAGGCAGTAAAAAACGCTCAAAACCCGCAGTTTTCCGGCTAATAATTGTCAACAATCGCTCATTCTGGCTTTTGTTTAATTACGGCTAGCAAGCGGTTTGAGCAATTCCAGCTTTTGAACTTCTAAAAAAGTTACAGAAATTGATTAAAAAATTACCGGCCCGAAGAAACGATGGGGTGCAGACCCCAGACATCTATGAAATCGAACAAGATTGGTGCATTTACCAACCAAGTCCCCCAAACCCTAGTTCGCCCATTCTTATCTTACGTCTGACTTGTGTTGTTCGCGCCTCTCGGAGTTCTAGGCGAACAAAACGAAAAGTGTTGGCCTGAAATAGTTCCCACTGTTTCAGAGACGCAGAGCTGATGCGTCTGAAGCAGCAGAAGAAGTCGGGCGACGGGCCGGAAGGAGGTGAGAGCAGCAGCAGCAAGTCGTGAAAAGAAAGAAGCGTTCAAAATATGCAAATTTCGACGAGTTGAGTTGAGTCAGACTGTAATTGTGGTAATAATTGCGTCTTTACTACTAACTGTTATACACTGTTGTTTTGGTTGCTTTTAAAGTGCTGCGCATTGCGAAAGTTAATCGGTTGATCAAAAGTCTACGGTATTAATTTTATTAATTACTACTGCGACGTAACGTAACAATAACGCGTTCTACAGAGTAAATCAGGTTTCGGTCGTCAACTGGCCCAATTTCTCTCTCTCTCTCACTGTTACGTGTGGCGCGATTTCTTAACGTCTTGCAATGCCTGAAAAAACTGGAGCGTGTAAACAAAATGGGGACGGTGTCTTTCAGGGTTGTAGGACGTTTCGTCCCGGCCAACTTTTTAAACTGACCGTTTCGTCCCGCAGCTTAGCTACAGTATATTGGAGCGGTTGCGGCAAAAGCAAACCAAAGCACTGAAGATTTGGCAACAATGGCTTTCAAAGTGGAAGAGGATCAAACGTTTTTCAAGCGGTGCAGTTGTTTGAACTTAGGGACCCGGTGCTGTTCGTAATTTCAACAGTGCTTCTAAGCTTGAACGAGCTGTCTCAAATTCACCATCAGATTTATACTTTTGTGTTCAAACTCAGATTTAGCTTAGGCCTACTTAGAACAGAGGCTTAGGCTCAGGCACAAGCGAAAGACCAACTACAAATCTGATTTCTACCATAACGTTGACCCTTTTTCGACAAAATTATTCAGAGTAGTGTTGGGCCAAGCTCAAATTTTTGAAATTCAGCAAGTATGAGTAAAATACTGAGTTTGTCCATAAAACCCAGTTAGTACTCGGTTCGGTAAACTACGTACATGTATAGGATGATGCCAAAAGCATACATGGGCCGCGGGGGGTAAGGGGGGTATACCCCTCCCCCTCGGTCGGCCATACCCCCCCTCGGCCGGCCATACCACCCCCTCGGCCACCCACCCCCCTCCCGGAGGGAGGAAAATTTCGCTTATTTAAGGCAAAATAGGCGTTTTTTGGCCTTTTTTCGGGGGGGGGGGCGCCAGGTCTCAACCCCCCTACCCCCCCTCCGGATTTTTCCGGCCCATGTATGGCCAAAAGGAATTTTATTCTTGAAATCAAGAAAAAATGACCCTGAAAATTGACTTAGATGACTACCTTTTTTGGTTTGGCCTTAAATGAATTCGACGAACAAGAACATGAATGATCTATTTTTCATCTGTTTTTGATCGTTCCTTCAGAAAATGTTTTACGTATTTGAATAATGGCTCATGGGCGCTTGAAGCAGGCTTTGAAGCAGCTTCAAGCAAAGGAAAGGCTTTTCAGACTTTGAATGAATTAGCAACTATTTTTATGTTTTCTAACCCGAAAACTCTCAGTCTCATTAAAACAGAATTGTGAATGAATTTAAAATTTTTATCAAAAGTCTACGTACTACATGTGCATGTACAATTTCAAAATTTTAACTAAGTTTAGAGTGGCGTATTCAGTCTTTAGTTTTTGGAATCTTATTATAAAAGGATGGAGGCATTTGATTTTCCCCCTTAGACGTTCCTGTTTCATTTTCTAAACGGGGACGAAACGGTCAAGATTAATAATCGGTTGGGACGAAACGGTCGGGACGAAACGGTCGGGACGAAATGGGCTGATACCGTCTTTCAGGCGCAAACCCTCCACCTCGCTGGCAGACACAAAAATGCCTTCTATAAATGGCAAATTTTTGCAGTCTCTCTGTGCTCTTTGAAAGTGCTCAGTAAGGTACAAGGTGTCTCAAAAAATTACACATTTCTTTTTGCTGCTGTTTCCACAAATTTTGAGCAAAATGGCTGTAAGTTGAAACATAGATGCCAAAATAGGTGAGATTTTGTGTGTTAAAGTTTGGTGAATGAAGCTTGACTGAATCGTGAGAAAGTCAAGAATACGTGAAATTCGTTAATTTCGATGCCTTTAGGACATACATGTAACAGGGGGTCTGGGGGGTCTGCCCCCACCCGACTTAGGCCAGCCCCACCCCGAGACGATTTCACCGACCCCCCCCCCCTCCGATTTTTCTGGCAAGTAAATTTTCGAGCAAATTTTTGCAATTTGTTACACTTTCACACACAAAAATTGCCAAAATCGCCTGCAAAACAGCACTTTTTAGCTGTATTTCAGCCCAAGTTAGCGATTTTTGGCAATTTTTAGCCAAAAAATTGCGATTTTTCTCGATTTTTGAGCGTTTTTTAGTGCCCACCCCCTCCCCCAAAATTTTGGCTCAGACCCCCCAACCCCCCTCCCCCCATCGGCGGATGACCTGTTACATGTATGCTTTAGGAATAATGTTATTAACAGAAACTTTTCTTTCTGCAAACGTTAACCAAATGTCCTGAAATTTACAGAAACACTGCAAAACTGTGACATTCTTGTGTTAAAATTGCATACATGAAGATTGAGAGAGTCTTGAGACAACGCAGAATACTCGCAAGACTCTCTCAATCTTATGACATGCAATTCTAACACAAGTATCGCACAGTTTTGCAGAGTTTCTGCAAATTTCAGGACATTTGGCTAACGTTTGTAGAAAAGACAACAAAAAGAAAAGCTTCTGTTAATAGCGTTATTCATATACTATACATAGGTATTGAAATTAACGAATTTCACGTATTCTTGCCTTTCTCAGGATTCAGTCAAGGTTTAACACACAAAATCCCACCTATTTTGGCATCTATCTTTCAACTTTCGGCCAATTTGGTCAAAATTTGTGGAAACGGCAGCAAAAAGAAATGAAATTTGCTGAGAGTCCCTGTGGTTCAGTTCTGTTGGTACCTGATAATAGCCGGTGTGGTAGCCACTCATGTACCAGGACATCAGCATGCTTGACATGGCGTCATCTTCTGTACACGGCTTGGAAGCTGTCCAGCTAGGAGGGGGTGGTGGGGGTAAGGCTGGTACCATCTGAAATACACTA
Organism: Sabatieria punctata; assembly: GCA_030248155.1. NCBI lineage: Eukaryota > Metazoa > Nematoda > Chromadorea > Araeolaimida > Comesomatidae > Sabatieria > Sabatieria punctata. The sequence goes on from JASANB010004745.1 coordinate 25,492, forward strand.
AACTGCTGTATATAGTCAGGCACTTAACGCCTTTTATGGTACCGACACCATGTGGTACCCCTACATTTGCATTGGTACCGGTACCATGGTACCACTCTGTTCAGATTTCCGTATGGTACCCCTACATTCGCATTGGTACCTGTACTGTACGTACATGTACTAAATAGCAGTAAGAGGGATACATGGGGTTGGGGTCAGTTCGCCGCGACTGGTTCGCCGCGGCCGGTATGCCGCGGCCGGTTTGCCGCGAGCCAGTTCGCCGCAGGGTTATTCCGCCGCGGACCGGTTCGCCGCAGATAATAATTTTTAAATTCGGTTTCCAAGCGTACTTGTACTGTCGCAGGAAAAACGGCTCTGTCGGCATGGTTAACAGGATCTGCTTACACGTGTTAGCAAATCCTGTACGCATATCGTGTTAATAGTGTTAGCGATGTGCTAACACGCTGGAGTCGGTCTCAGTGCCGACACGGTTAACACGATCTGCTAACACGTGTTAGCAGATCATGTAAATATATCATGTTAGCGGATCGTGTTAACCGTGTCAACGCATCGAAGTGGTGCTGTGGTCATCGTTTGGTTTAAGTCTCTTTGTTTCTGTCAGACATGACAAGGTATGCATACTGGTGAATTTTCAAATCATGACGGGGGCTGAGGGGGTTGCGCGGCTGATAAACCAAAAAGTCCCAGTTTTTATACTAAAATCAACATTTTTGGCATATTTTTCGTTAAATACGTAGGCTATTTTAAGCCCATTTACACCAATATCTAAGCACATTTTTGTCGTAACTGCATTGTCTGTATTATATTCTTTCAAAAATTCCGAAAGGGTAGTGGCGGGCAGGCGGCTTGAGGGGTAGGTAAGAGCATGAGGGGGACCATCCCTCCCTCAGCCCCCTTTTCCCATGTCTGATAGTATAATTTACGTACAAAGAACATTAACGTCCCCAATTCTATGAAAATTGAAGAAAATGAATATTTGGACTAGACTATTAGAGAGAGGTTAACAGGGCGGGTATAAATTTTTGTTGCGCCAGAACAGTCCGTCGAGTGGTTAGGCCACCGACTGCTGTGTGCGTGTGTAGGGAGGCGACTGCAGACGTTCACCTCCTTGACGCAACTAGAGGTTGTCGCAAAGAGGAGTCGATGGCAAGTAGGCTGTATGTGGCGGCATGTGGCGCGTGTGCCAGCTGAACTTCTAAACGCGCTCACTCACTGCTCTCACCCACCTGTGGTCGTCGGAGGCAGTGGTCTTATCAGCCAATGAGGAGTTGGACGCGCCTTATAGCCCATCACTACAGCCCCCGGGGCGCACGTCCTGCTCCCTACGTCGCTCCACCTTGCAGCGCCAGGTTTGTCTGTTACTGGCTGCACAGGTGGTAGCGTGGGGCGTATTAGGCTCTGTTGTCTGTTGACCGTCCCGCGCTTCCGGGTAGTCTTACCGGTTAGTTACAAGACTAATCTTTAAAAATAACTTCTTATTTATAAGCTGCCACAGTATATGTACGCTTGCTAAACCGAATTAAAAAATTATTACCTGCGGCGAACCGGTCCGCGGCGGTATAACCCTGCGGCGAACCGGCTCGCGGCAAAACGGCCGCGGCAAACTGGGCGCGGCGAACCGGTCGCGGCGAACTGGGCGTCCCCCGATACATGTACACTGTCTTTGGTACAGCGATCGTTTACTTGAACTAAAGTCTGTTCAAAAATCTTTGGCGCTGGGTACATCCGGCAGTGTGCCGAATTTATGCGTGGTGTGAAGCCCATACATGTATATATGGATCTGTTCCTCTCATCAACGAGACTACTACACTTTTCTCGAAATTTGCATATTGAACTTTAGTTAGAAGCAAGAAGCCTGACAAAAAAATCGACTTTTTTGGCAAAGCCCCAATTTTTGTGCCGATACCAGATTCGCATTCCCCAACCTTCAGGCATCTCGAAAATACTACCATATATGGATCTACGATCAACCCTACCAAAGTTACACTCGATTTTCTAACGCTGACAAGCGGTCAAAATTTTGTTCTCCCATAGTTAAGCACAAAAATTCATTCAAGATCGAACACATGGGGTTTTTTTCCTTCCAACCAATTTCAGCTTCACGTTTCTATATTATCTCGGACATGCTGAATCCAGCGGTCACACTGGTTTTGCTCTCCGACTTCGATTTTTGCTAGAAATTTGACCTCGAATTTAGGGTGTCCACCTCAATTTCAGAAAGGCATAGCCCAACGTATCTTGTGTGGCCCTGGTCAAAACCTCATACATGTACATATGGATCTGTTCCGCTCATCAACGAGATTACGATACTGTTCTCGAAATTTGCATATTATACTTTGCTGAGAAGAAAGGGGCCTGACAAAAAAATCGACTTTTTTGGCAAAGCGTCAATTTTTGTGCCGATACCAGATTCGCATTCCCCAACCTTCAGGCATCTCGAAAATACTACCATATATGGGTCTACGATCAACCCTACCAAAGTTACATTCGATTTTCTAGCGCTGACAAGCGGTCGAATTTTGCTCTCCCATGCACAAAAATTCATTCAAGATCGAACACATGGGGGTTTTTTCCTCCAACCATTTCAGCTTCACGGTTCTATATTATTTCGGACATGCTGAATCCAGCGGTCACACTGGTTTTGCTCTACGACTTTGATTTTTGCTAGAAATTTGACCTCGAAGTTAGGGTGTCCACCTGAATTTCAGAAAGTGTTGTTGTCTTGTCGGCACTAGAAAATCGACTGTAGCTCTGGTAGAGTTGATCGTAGACCCATGTATAGTAGTATTTTCGAGATGCCTGAAGGTTGAGAAATCCGAATCTGGCATCGGCACAAAAATTGACGCTTTGCCAAAAAAGTCGATTTTTTTGTCAGGCCCCTTTCTTCTAAGCAAAGTATAATATGCAAATTTCGAGAACAGTATAGTAATCTAGTTGATGAGAGGAACAGATCCATGTATACATGTATGGGGCTTTGACCAGGGCCACACAAGATACGTTGGGCTATGCCTTTCTGAAATTCAGGTGGACACCCTAACTTCGAGGTCAAATTTCTAGCAGAAATCAAAGTGGTAGAGCAAAACCAATGTGACCGCTGGATTCAGCATGTCCGAGATAATATAGAAACGTGAAGCTGAAATTGGTTGGAAGGAAAAAAACCCCATGTGTTCGATCTTGAATGAATTTTTGTGCTTAACTATGGGAGAACAAAATTTTGACCGCTTGTCAGCGTTAGAAAATCGAGTGTAACTTTGGTAGGGTTGATCGTAGACCCATATATGGTAGTATTTTCGAGATGCCATCAGGTTGAGGAATCCGAATCTGGTATCGGCACAAAAATTGGCGCTTTGTCAAAAAAGTCAATTTTTTTGTCAGGCCCATTTCTTCTAAGCAAAGTACAATATGCAAATTTCGAGAAGAGTACAGTAATCTCGTTGATGAGACGAACAGATCCATATATACATGTATGGGGTTCACACCACGTATAAATTCGGGACACTGCCGGATGTACCCAGCGCCAAAGATTTTTGAACAGACTTTAGTGGAAAACATCGTTGTAAGTAAATGGCACCTAACGTTAGCAAAACTCGTTTACATAACTACATGCCTTTTATTCAGTTCGGAACGGGTCCCTATAAGAAGTGATCGCATAGGTTCTGCTAAGTGTCGTTGACTGGTGCAAAAAGGACTTCCTCTAGTAGTTAATCATAACACTTTAGTTAACAGAAATTTGTATACAAAAAGCACCATATACACATAAATTCGAACCTATGCAATGCAAGTGATACCATATACTGACAGGAAGTACCATGCAGTTGACTAAAATGGCAGAGAAAATGAGCCAAACCCACTTACTGTATTATTGTGCTTCTTCTGCTGGGTTTGCACTTGTCGAGAATGGTTCATCATACTGGTTTTACTCTGCAATGCAACAGTGTTTGGACTTGGCTGTAAAATGCAAATATCAAGCTCGCTGCAGGTCAGCTAACAGCAACAACCAGATTTTTAAGCCGTACAAAATGCAACTTGGGGGCCGTTTAAAACTGCGTCTCGTATATTTATTATTACCACTGATTGGCTGGCTTAATTGATTTTCCACTATCTCTGTTGCACACGCTTCAGACTAACACAGATACATGTTTTACCGATTCTGACGTCACAGTCTTTAGGTTTCCCCACCGTGGGCAAACGAACGTAGGCTAGCATTTCGGCTGATGGGGGTAGAATTTTCAATTCCTGAGGATTAAAAGTCCCGTTTTTGGATAAAATCAAGGTTTGTTGGGCTGTTTTTCGTCAAAATAAGTTAAAATAAACTATTCTAAGCTCATTTACACCGAATTTAGGCATTCTCTTATCATTATCTTTCTCTACAAAATTCCTCCAAAAATTTCCTGAGGGGGTAGGCCAGAGCATGAGGGGGCTCAAACCCCTCTCAGCCTCCCTTTGTCCATGTCTGCCTCTGCCAGCCCGTACATGCATACATGTAACAGGTCATCCGTCGAAGGGGGAGGGGGTTGGGGGTGAGCCCAAATTCTAGGGAGGGGCTTGGGCACTGAAAACGCTCAAAAATCGCTATTCGGGCTGAAATGCAGCTAAAAGTGCTGTTTTACAAGCGATTTTAGCGTCTGAAATTGTAAAAAATCGCTAAAATTTGCTGAAAGATTTACTTGCGAGATAATCCGAAAATTCGGGGATGGGCTTATCGGTTTGAGGGGTCGTGGCGATTTTCGCGGGTGGGTCCAGGAACAAATGCCTGCTTGAGTTGGGTGGATGGGGTGGTTTGGGGCAAGGTCGCAAACCCCGCCGGACCCCTCGCGGCCCATGCACATATGGGGTTTTACCATCCTTCGTCCGCAAGGCCCTTCGGCTGCTAACACCTCTACCGCTAGCCAAAAATTTTGGCAATATTTTTGTAAAAGCGACTCACACCTTTCACTCCAGATTTTCCCGCTCCGTAAATGCAAAGGAACAACCTTAGAAATAAAACAAACAAACAAACAAAGAAACAAACAAAACAAGGAACCTAGCACCGAGTAAAGGACCGAACAAACCAAAAACTAAACAACCAACCTTTGAAACTTTCTGCTGGTCAGTAGTAGGGCGTGAGTCATCGTCCGAATCGGCACGACTGGTGTCTAGATGAGGCGAGGAGGAGCCGGCTGTGGAGGCCTCCAACCTGAACAATTTAAGGCAGGCATCGAGGGACTGTCGTCTGCGCTTTCTGGCCCTACTGCCTCGACCCCTGGCGCCGGTGCCACTGCGTCTTGCTATTAAGGCGTACTTTTTGATTGAGTCCAACCGATGGGCTTCTTGCTCTTCGTAGCCCACGTACGACACCAGACATTTGCCCTCCGACTGGTCCAGACGCACGATGCGCGCCTCGTACAACTCGCCGTCCTCTGAGAACCGCGCCAGACACGAGTCGCCCACCTTCCACTTCTGAAGGTTCAACTGCACTCACTGCCTCGCAATGCACAGTTCAACTACTACTACCTACAGTCAGGCACTTAACGACTTTATGGTACCACTCTGTTCAGATTTCCTACCATGGTAGTGGTCTAAATCTAATCTACGAAATCTGAACAGAGTTGTACCATTATGGTACCGGTACCAGTGCGAAGGTAGGGGTACCATACGGTGCCGGTACCATTAAACCATTACCATATATGGTACCACCACAGGCCTCGAACGTGGGGGTACCGTGTATGGTACCACTACCCTAGGTACTTATATGATGGTGGTACCATAAACGGCGCTAAGTGCCTGACTGTACTACGGTCTTACCATAAACGCTACTTTTCGGTCAGGAATTTTTTGACTTTTTTTCTAGAATCTCACACTCAAATCGCTTGTAAAGCAGCAGCTTTTTATCTGTATTTGAGCCAAAGTTAGAGATTTTTCTTTTAGCGGTTTGAAAATCCTACCGGCTGCCTAGAATTTCGGCTCAGACCCCCAAACTGCCCTACCCCGTCGGGCGCACCACTGTTGCTTCGGTGATGGTAGCATAGCAGTGAGGCACTTTCTAATAAGGCACTACTGACTGGAATTTGAGCATTTTGTAGCCTAATACCCAATATTGATTGGAAGCTTAGAGAAGACAGTGAAATAAAAGTTTACCACTAGATCAGTCTTGTTGCCACGCTTGGGAAAGGTGCGAATGAGAGATTCTCCATTCTCGCCATCTGTATTGGTCACTGCATCCTAAAACACTCCTCTTAGTACCATACATGGGCCGGGGGGGGGTAAGGGGGATATACCCATACCCCTCGGCCGGCCATACCCCCTCCCCCTTATTTAAGGCAAAATAGGCGTTTTTTTTGCCTTTTTTGGGGGACCGCCCCCCCCCCCCCCGAGGTCTCCAGACCCCCTACCCTCCTCTGGATTTTCCGGCCCATGTATGCTTAGTACAGTCAGGCACTTAACGCCGGCACCATATATGGAACCCCCACATTCGGGCGTGTGGTAGCCCCTACCTTCGCATTGGTACGGGTACCGGTACCATATGGTACCACTCTGGTCAGATTTCGTACCATATATGGTAGCGTCACCATATGGTACCGGCACCCATGACCATGGGTAGGAGGGCTACCATCACCACAGTCGCCGAACGTGGGGATACCATAAAATTGGTGCCGGTACCATGGTACCACTCATACATGGGCCGGGGGGTAAGGGGGTATACCCCCCTCGGCCGGCCATACCCCCCTCCCCCACCCTCCCGGAGGGAGGAAATTTTCGCTTATTTAAGGCAAAATAGGCGTTTTTTGGCCTTTTTTCAGGACCCCCCCCCCCCCCGAGGTCTCCAGACCCCCTACCCCCCTCCGGATTTTTCCGGCCCACGTATGGTACCACACTAGCCTAGGTACAGGTACCATAAACGGCGTTAAGTGGCAGACTGTAGTACCGGTATGAGTAGAAGAAAGAAAAAAGAGCGCACATAAGTCAAGCTGACTGCACGGTCGTAGGCTTCTATGAGGGCCGTGTCGTCCCAGACCTCAGCGGCGTTGGCCTCTCCTCTGCGGTAGACAATCGCTCCCTCCACCACTTGACTGTCGGACCCCTCTGACTCCGTCATCCTTCTGCTCCTCAACTCAATTCTCTTTCTTCTAGCATATCACAGTCAGGCATTTAACGCCATTTATGGTACTGACACCATATAAGCACCTAGGGTAGTGATACCATAAACGGCGTTAAGTGCCTGACTGTATCAGTTGTTGTGAGACAGTTAGGTTAGATTAAAATAAAGCTAGATTTGGTTGCTTTGCGCCTTTTTGGCGTTGAGACTCAAAAGATTTCCGTGTTTGGCGCCTTACCCAGACATGGACAAAGGGGACTGAGGCGGCTTGACCCCTCAGAATCTGAGCTACCGCTAAGGTGCTACCTCTCACAATAATTTTAAAATAAGTTTGTATATAGAAATTATCATACATGTAACAGGTGATCCGCCGAAGGGGTTGGTGTCGACTGGCGCCCGCCGGGAGGTCCCAAATTCTAGGGAAGGGGTTGGGCACTAAAAACGCTCAAAATCACAACTCTTCGGCTCATACATGTAACAGGTCATCCGCCGATGGGGGGAGGGGGGTCTGGCGCCGGCCGGGGGGGGGTCTGAGCCAAAATTTTGGGGGAGGGGGGTGGCCACTAAAAAACGCTCAAAAATCGTGAAAAATCGCAATTTTTTGGCTGAAAATTGCCAAAAATCGCTAATTTGGGCTGAAATACAGCTAAAAAGTGCTGTTTTGCAAGCGATTTTGGCAATTTTTGTGTGTGGAAGTGTAAAAAATTGCAAAAATTTGCTCGAAAATTTACTTGCCAGAAAAATCGGAGGGGGGGGGGGGTCGGTGAAATCGTCTCGGGGGGGGGGGGGGGTCCCATCCGGGGGGGTCTGGCCTATTTCGGGTGGGGGGCAGACCCCCCTGTTACATGTATGCTTCGGCTAAAAACCGTCAAAAATAGTTAATTTGGGCTCAACTACAGCTAAAGTGCTGCTTTACAGGCAATTATCGCAATTTTTGTGTCTGAAACTGGAAAGAACCGTAAAAATTTACTCAAAAAATTACTTGCCAGAAAATCGGGGGAGGCCCTGACCCCTGTTCCATGTATGGAAATTATGATAAAAGTATGCGTAGATTAGCAATAGCCTATTTTAACGAAAATAAGCCAAAAAAACCTTGATTTTAGGCAAAAATCGGAGGTTTTGGCTTACCGCCCGCTCAGGATGTGAAAATCTACCACCCACCTCAGCCGAAATACTAGCCTACAACCAGACATGGGCTAGCATTTCGGCTGAGGGGGGCTAGAATTTTCAATTCCCGAGGGGGTGCTGAGGGGGGGAGGAGCGCCTGAGGGGGTGGTAAGCCAAAAAGTCCGATTTTTCGGCAAAATCAAGGTTTTTTGGCTTATTTTTCATTAAAATAACTTAAAATAAGCTATTCTGAGCCTAATCCAGGCATATTTTATCATAATTTTCTATACAAATTTCTACAAAACACCACTGATTTCAATAAAATTGCCAACTGTTTTCAGCAAAATATATTTTCAAGCGTTCGGCGTACTTATAATCCAGATTTTACCCTCATCTCTAATTTATCCTCGCCGCGCCAAACCAAACACGAAAATACTCCGCTAACTGCTGTTTGTTACACAGTAGATAAAAGCCAGTAAGGTAGACGGTGGCTAAAACCTCAGACCAACTGAACCTGTAAAAGACTGCCAAAATTTATCCCACAACCACCAGAACATAAAGTGCACCAATCAATACATACAGCAACAGAACTACCGAATGCACAGAGAGAACATTTATAAGCGCATTGGTACTTTGGTAAAATTAACCCGTCATCAACTGTCTCTACACTACAATTCAAAGTGCGAACGTAATGAAATATGGACGGTTCCTGCTACATAATACAGACAATGTCTCTCCTAACACCTTAGCGTTAAAACATCAGCGTATTGAGTAATTAATTCAGAAAAAGAGAGAGAGAGAGAAAATTAACGGCAGATCAGCCAGAAAGCTTAGTTCTTATGACGACTCATAAGATTTTTAGTTTCTGGTTCACAACCACCTTCTTTAGCAACAAAACACTAGCAATTAGAACATGACTGCCTACACATAACAGCCTATGCTGCTTCAATCAAATGGTTCCTCCCAGCCACGAAAGCGCAGGGGACTGGCAAAATAAATTGATTTTAAAGTCAGTGTACCAAAAAATACCCAAAACTGATTTTCAGAAAAATCGGAGGTGAACGGAAAAAACTGGGGTCTGGAAAATAGGGACCTCTTACAAGCACACATCCCAAAATTCTCAAAAGGGTTAGGGAAAAGTTGCTATAACCATGATTAATGCGACTGCAGTATTGCATAACTAAGAATTGAAGACCTAGCTAGACAGGGAATGATTAACAGCTTCTCAAGTAAATCTTTTCCACCTCAGTATCCCTCACGTCGGTACTAATTTTGACAGCTTATTATTTAACAGTGTCCTATCCTAATTACATATTTGGTTCCTGATAAAATTCTTTTTGAGAAAATATTCAGATGCTAAGTCGTAAATGCTTGCTTAAGATGTTTTAATGCAGTGCTGTAACCATACATGTACTAGGGGGTTTGGGGCCTACCCCCCTGGTGGAAAGGTCAAACCCCCTCACCACCCAGAGACAGGTTAAGGGACCCCCCCCCCCCGACTGAAAAATACAAGTACTAGTAGCGGCTCCCAGTACTAACAAACTGGCTCAGAAATGACTAATTTTTAGCCTAAAATTCCCTTGAAAAGCCTCTGAAAACCGAATTTGGCCTTTCCACTGCTGATTTAAGAGAAATCGATGTTTTTGGAAGCCCTTTTTGTCATTTTTTGCTTGTTTTTAGCTCGAAAACGCTATTTGGCAGCTTAAAATAGCGATTTTAGCGTCCTTACGGAAAAAACCGTCCTAACGACGCATCTCCAGGCGTTTTGGAGCCTTTTGAAATTTTGGACCTCCCGTCTGGACGAAACCCCCCTCGAACCATACATGGGCCGGGGGGTAAGGGGGGTATACCCCTCCCCCTCGGCCGGCCATACCCCCCCCCTCGGCCGTCCACCCCCCCTCCCGGAGGGAGGAAATTTTCGCTTATTTAAGGCAAAATAGGCGTTTTTTGGCCTTTTTCGGGGGACCCCCCCGCCCCCCCCCCCCCGAGGTCTCAACCCCCCCACCCCCCTCCGGATTTTTCCGGCCCATGTATGCCTCGAACCCCCACATGAGGAAACCGCCGCTACCCCCTCCCCCCAGGTCGGCCCGGAGCTGTTACATGTATGGCTGTAACCGACTTAAAAACATGAATTTCATCAGCTTTGGCTACTGATGGGAAGCATACAGTACAGCGGGTGGCTGAGATTACTGTAAAACTTCTAGTAAAAGCGCACGCTCCAATAGTAGCGCTCTTTACTTTAGGACAGCCAGAAAATATAAACGTGCAACGCTCTAATAGTAGCGCTCTTCTAATAATAATAATAGCACTCCCACGCGCATTACTATCAACGCTTTGTACGTGTTTCCAATGTACAATACTGTCCGTTTGAGACAAGTTTCTCTGATTAAACTTACAAACATTAGTCAGACTAAAACTGATATAAAGATTGCTTGTGTTTAAGAGTAAAATACCCTGTATTTTCAGAAAAATCAGGATACTTGAGATGGCCACCACAGCATTGAAATAATAAACGTGCACGCTAGCGCCCCCAAAAGCAATCACGAAAAAATAATAGTGCAGCGCTTTTATTAGAAGTTTTACGGTAATTCTAAAGCCCCTATTACGTGTACTAAATAACAGTAAGAGGGATACTGTAAGTAACTAAAATAAGTTTGAGCAAAGATATAGATTAAAGCAATTGTAGAATCGGGTGTAGAATAGTGAGTGCTGCAGGCAGGGCAGGCGATGGGTGAAACGTTCAATTCTCGACCGACGACTTGTCAGACAGATTCTTTCTCCAAATCGAATGCATCAGAGCCACGTAGAAGCCCAGCCACAAAGTGTAGGGCAGAACCATCAGACCAGCCTTAGTATAGACGCGACCGAACATCAGCGTCATCAGACCGGCGTTACCGAAAGTGAACGCTGTGTTGACGAATATCTGAAGAGCTCCTTCGGTCACAGCCTACGTACAACAGGCAGATTTGGGCTGAAAGGTGGTAACTTTTCAATTCCTGAGGTGAAAAGCCAAAAAAGTACGATTTTTCTCTAAAATCAAGGAGAATTTGGGCTCAAATCCCCGGCTGGCGCCACAGCCCCAACCCCTGTCCCTTCGGCATTTGACCTGTTACATGTACGAGTGTAAGGATAGATAGCGCACCCCTTTGAGATTCCGTTTCATGGTAAGAGGAACTGCGATAAAGCCGAATCCAAAATTCAAGAGATAACTGCCCAGAGCGGCCACTGTTTCTCGCTCTGATAAGCCTAAAAAGCATAGATGGTTGAGGATAAAAACCGGATATCACAGTGGCTATCTAACAATTGAAACGTACAGCCGAACGAATGCCCAAAAAGCAGCACAAACCTTCTTGGAAATTAGTTATTAGAAGTTACTAATTTACTAAAATATAGTATAAAATATTGATTAGAAGCCATGAGCTTCAACTGGTTCTAATTCCAGACGGTCGTTTACGGAGACTGGGGTTTTAATTTTTCAAGTCGTTTAGCCATAGCAGCGCAACAGTTCGTTAGCAAATTGTGTGACCGATCATGCCTTCTGATCAGTTTTGTAACAACTACACAGTATCAGTTCCACACATGAAATTAAAAAAATTGAGCGGGTATGTGCATACATGGGCCGGAAAAATCCGGAGGGGTCTGTCTGGAGACCTCGGGGGGGGGGGGGGGTCCCGGAAAAAAGTCCAAAAAACGCCTATTTTGCCTTAAATAAGCGAAAATTTTCTCCCTCCGGGAGGGGGGTATGGCCGGCCGAGGGGGTGGTATTGGCCAGCGAGGGGAGGGGGTAAACCCCCTCACCCCCCCCCCGCGGTCCATGTATGGGTATGTGGCTTTTCGGTAGGGAGTTGGAGTATAGAATCGCTTTCCCAAAAAGGTGCCCAAAATTTTCGAGGGGCCTGTGGATGCGGGCTTTAACCGCAATTTTCTGTTTTTCCAAAAAGATCGCCAAATTACTGCCAAAAATGCGGGCTTGGGAGCATACATGTGGATGGGGGTGCCCAGGGGAGACGTAAATAAAAATTTACCAAACGTTGCTAGAGGCTGCTACAAAGCCTCCAGATGCGTTTCTAAGCCACAGAAATCAATTTTGGCAACAACGCACCAAACCCAAAAATTTGTGTTGGAAATCCGGCTTTTTTGGACAGTTTTTGTAAAAAACTCAACTTTAATTAGAAAGTTTGGAATTATGCGCCAAAAATATTTGCAAAAAGTTCAAATTTTCCCGCAAAAAATTGAATTTCGCGCCGAAAATTTGAGCATTTCACCAGGTAACTACGCATGGAAGCCTGTCTGTCCCCCTCGGAGCTGCGGACCATGCACATGGATGATCGGGACCCCAAGCAGTTAAACCATTAAACACAACTGGAGGATATAGCAAATAAGAAGGCAGTGTAATTGAAAGAAAAAATCGCTCCTTTTATTCTATCTGTGGACTAGGCAATTTGTTCGTCAAAACGGTTCAACTGTTCGCAAAAAAAGAGACCGTGTCCGTGTTTGTATACGAGCCAGGCGGCACAGCCGAGCGGACTGACCGTCAACAGGTCAACCAGAGAATAGACTGCCAAGTCTTTCGGTGCCCAGTTCGGCTTCTTCAACTTCTAAAAACCAACCATCCATCACTATCATACATGTGCATGGTCGGCGGCTCAGGGAGGGACGGCCAGGTCCCCGTGCGTAGTTGCCTGGATATAGGTGCAAATTTTCGGTGGGAAATTCAAATTTTGGCGGGAAATTGAATTTTCGCCCAACATTTAGGCGGGAAATTTGAATTTTGTCCAAAATTTTGACTAAAAATACAAAATTTTCGGCTAAAATTCAAAAAGTTGCGGCAAAAATCAAATTTTCGACAAAAAATTGCCAAAAAAACCACGTTTCTGATAGAAACATTGCCAAAAAATCGAAATTTTCAAGGAAAATTTGAAAAAATTTCGGTTTTGGTGCGTAGTTGCCTGGAGGAAGGGTGCGTAGTTGCCAAAATTGATTTCTGTAGGCTAAAAAACGCATCTGGAGGCTTTCTAGCAGCCTCTAGCAACGTTTGCTGGATTTTCATTTTCGTCCCCCCTGGGCACCCCGGGATACGATCAGTTCGCCGAAATTACTTCGCCGAAAATCGGTTCGCCGAAAAAGTTTCGCCGAAGGTTCAGTTCGCCGAAGGTTCAGTTCGCCGAAAATCAGTTCGCCGAATGATCGGTTCGCCGAATGATCGGTTCGCCGAAGATTCTAGGAAAATAGGCCCCCAGTCTGAAAAGTATGCTTTTTTAAGCTGAGAGAAAGTGAAGTGAAACCTAGGTGGCGCTGGTGACGTTCCTGGCCGGCCTGGCCCGCCATAATTGTTTGTGTCCATTGTTTGAAATGACCCGAGGGTATAACTACCCCTCCCCAACAAATGACCCTGGTCGACCAGGTCATTCTGCTTGTAATAATCGGACGTTGTGTGCCTTAAGGTGGGTTCACATAGTCGGTGGGCGTCGGCAACGCCATCGGCAAAATATCGGGGCCGAGCGTCGGTATAGCGGTAGAGAAAAACTGGGTTAAAACGCAATTCACATAGTCTCTTGTCGGCATCTGGAACCGGCCAGCCTACCTGATAATTACGGTATTTTGACGCCCCAAAAGTCTAGTGAGCACAGGCATTTGAGTCATTTTCACTGTACCGGTGACAGAATGGGCCATTCTATGAGCTCTAACGCAGGCGTAAAGCTGAGGCATTGTTGTGTATTTATCTACCGAGACATCTTTGCAAAATTTTTCTGAATGGAAAAGCCCAAGTTTGATTTCGGTGCTTTTGGCTCAGAGGGTGACAGCTCGATTTTCGCCTCTCGATTTCACAGAGAGCGCAGAGAAAAGTAATATGCATGCAGTGACTATCTGCTTTTTGCTTAAAACGGTTTATCTACAGCTGCTCAAGTGTTCTGGTCCGCAGTGCCGCTGTGTGATTGGCGCCTGTCCATCCCCGACCGACCGCGCCTGTGTGAACCGGTCGCATGCTCAGCGCACTGTTTAATCGGTCGGGAACGCTTGGCGGCCATAAAAGGTTGTAAATCGCGTCGTGGCGATTTGGGCAAGGCGATTTGGGCAAATCATCGGCAAGTCTTTAGCCATCTGGAACGGCTCCAGACGCATTACAGACTATGTGAACTGCTGCACGCTTATGTATGTACTCAAATTTGGGTCGATTTCCCGAGTTGCCGACGCCGACCGACTATGTGACAGGCCGACAGGCCCTAACTTTAAGCTCTAGTTTCCCTAACTTTAAGCTCTAGTTTCGGGCTAGGGTCAAGTTTAGGATTAGGCTTTGGAAAATTAAAAAGCGTACTTTTCAGACTGGGGGCCTATTTTCCGAGAATCTTCGGCGAACCGATCATTCGGCGAACCGTACAGTCGGCGAAGTGATTTTCGGCGAACTGAACCTTCGGCGAACTGAACCTTCGGCGAAACTTTTTCGGCGAACCGATTTTCGGCGAAGTAATTTCGGCGAACTGAACCCAACCCGGGCACCCCCATGCACATGTATGATCGCTATTCTCACCTCACCTCACCTGTCTATAGAAAAGTCTTAAGTCTACGTGAGCACATTCAGGTAAACTAAGCCTTTTAACGCTTATGTGTCGATACAAGGCTATACAAAGTTATCTATGGCTACAAGACCAGACATGGGCGAAGGGGGTTGACCCCTCCGACCCCCTCAGCCGACTGCCACCCCTCAGGAAATTTTTGGAAGAATTTTGTATAGAAAGTCATGATAAAAGTATGCCTAGATTAGGTGTAAATGAGCTTAGAATCATGTGTCGGCCAGACCAATTATTGATTTGGCCGGCCACTGAGGGAGCTAGATTGTTTAACTTTTAAGGTTTGGCGGCCGTCCATAAACTACGACGTTACAAAATTCAAAATTTTGGACCCCCACCCCCTCCCGACTTTTTCAGCACACCCCCCCCTAAAAAACTACGACGTTTTTGGCTGACACCCCCCCCCCCCAACTAATAAAAAAATCAACATGACACTGTAGAAGCTGTGAAAAAGAAACTTGTTGTCAGTGAACTACCATTTTGGCGGTCGGAAACATGAACTGCGTTGAAAAAACCGTTGACGTTTTGGAAACCAACCCCCACCCCCTGTGACGTTTCCCGACCGACCGACCACCCCACCCCCTCTCTGAACGTCGTAGTTTATGGACGGCCCCTTTACCAAAATTCTGAGCTGAGAATAGGGATGGGACCGGTATAAAAATACCGTATACCGTATATAGCATTTTCGATACCGTATAATACCGTATAGTATGCTGCAAACGCCTTAAAACACCCAGTTACCCACCCAGTAAAACATAGTTATTTTTGTGGTCGGCCTTTCCTGTGAAAAACACGCCTACGTTTGATTGTGATCTAGTAAGCTAGTACAGTATTTAAAGATTTGAATCTGAGCCGACAATGTATTGAATTTATTTTGAATTATGCCTATTGTAAATATTAACTGTATTTTGGTTGGACAGATTTGCTTCACTTTAAGTTAGTGAAATGCTAACCAAAAATACGTTGATATTATTCAAAAGCAAAATTGCAGGTTTCTCAGCATTTTACAAGTACTTGTAATATCACATTTTCCATTTCTAGGAAGTAGAAAGCTACCATAAAGGAAGATTTTTTTTGTGTTTTTCTAACGGATAACATGGCTAACAAAACCAAAAAAAACACTGGTAAATGTACAGTTTCCGGGCGTAAAATCAGGAACCGGCCCCAGATTAAAATAAATACTTTTAATGATCATAACAAATTATAAGTTAACAAGTTTTATCGATAAATATCGATTATCGATTATTTTTTGGCAAAATTCCAAAATCGCCCAAATGGTCATGTTATATATCATTTGAAAGCCCTTCGTCTGACGAGTCTAATGATCACTACATCAGCATAGGACACGCCCCGGGGTTCTGTTCTGCCAAATATAAAAGCACCCCTAGAGATGCATCATCACTATAGGCACACTCCCGAGGCCTGTTTTAAAAACATAAAAGTACCTGTTGTGTAGTAGATTTTGTAGCATTGATGCGAACCGAAAGATTATTGTCTGTATTGTTTCACACTCATTTGGTTGTGTTGCATTCACAGTTGTTAAAAAAATTTTTTTGAAGGCCAAAAATTTTTGCTTTTTTTTGAAAATCGTCTTAAATGGGTCCAGCATGCTAGTACAGATACTTACAACAAATTTTCCACTTTTGCACCTTAAGTCAGTTGAGAAACCTATTCGAAAACGACAATACAGCTCTAAACACTGCCTGTATGTAACTGCATAATTTCACCGAAAATTGTCTTTAGAGGCACTTCTAGGCATACATGGGCCGGAAAAATCCGGAGGGGGGTGGGGGGTTGAGACCTCGGGGGGGGGGGGGGGTCCCCACCCCGAAAAAAGGCCAAAAAACGCCTATTTTGCCTTAAATAAGCGAAAATTTCCTCCCTCCGGGAGGGGGGGGTGGCGGAGGGGGGGGTATGGCCGGGCGAGGGGGGTATGGCCGACCGAGGGGGAGGGGTATACCCCCCTTACCCCCCCGGCCCATGTATGCTTCTAGGTGAATCCTAAGGATGGATTTCTCATGCAGTCGCTGTTAGGCTCAATGCAAAAGAAGTATTACGCAGGTTGCTGGATAAAATGTTGGCTGCTTCCAAAGAATTTACAAAAAAATGGATGTATGTACGTGAATTTTCCCACTTTTTCCCTTAATTTGCATATTGATTTTTCAAAAAAAAATTTTTTGAGCCTTCAAAAAAAAAGCTTTTTTTTTAAAATTAAAGTCTTTTTTTTAATTTTTGGCCCTAAGAACTGTGGTTGTATTGCTATTCATAAACCCTACTAAAGTTGTGTTGTGTGAGCTGACAGCAACCTCAACCCAGAATACATCAATTGGCGACAGCGGCAGGATGGCTGTTCACTCTCCACCACCACTACCTCTCAAGGTCCCGAAGGACTACTGGGAAGCTGGAGGCCAAAGCCCAACTCTCAAGTGGGACCAATGGCTCGACCAACTCAACCGTTACTTCAGTCTCACCGATGCGGGCAGAAGCCAAGACAACAAGCTGACAGATCTGCAAAAGATCAAACTATTGCTCAGTCTTCTTGGGAGTAAGGGACTGCGACAACTGTCAGCACTGCCCATCGTCAAGCGCGAAGCCGAAGTGTCTCATCAAGAGCTAATAGAAGCCGCGACAGGTGTCTTTGGACGTCCGATCAATCCCGTGCAAGCTCATCACGATTTCTTCACACGCCATCAACAATCTGGTGAGATGCTCACTGAATTCGTGTTGGCCCTGCGATAAATCCCTACTAAAGTTGTGTTGTGTGAGCTGACAGCAACCTCAACCCAGAATACATCAGTACCCCTAGGGGTAGTGTTGTTAGGCTCTTTTTTTTTAAAAAAAAAGGCTTTTTTTAAGGCCCATTTCGAAAATTTTTTATTTTATTCACAGTATGAAAATTTTGGGGGAAAAGCGCTGAATTTAGCCTCAGATATACATTAGCAATGCAGTTCTATCAATTTCTTGCCTACTCTAAGCCTAAAAATAGGTTTTGAAGGGCATCAGCTACTCTGTGAGCAATGCTGCAGGTAGAATGTCGACTCTCAGGCTGTAACACTATGTTTGAACCAAAGTATCAGCTTTTGTATTTAAAGTTGCTTCTGATGCATCCGTGCATCTCCTACAAGCTATATCTCATGCTAGGAAAAAATTTTGAAAAAAAAAATTTCGAAATGAAAAATTTTCATAAAAAAGGCTTTTTTGGCTTTCAAAAAAAATTTTTTTTTACAACTTTACCTAGAAGACGCATCAGTATAGTGAGGAGCGTGCCTATAGTGATGCGTCCCTTAGGGGTACTTTTATGTTTTTAAAACAGGCCCTCCAGAGCGTGTCTATACTGATGCGCCCCTAGGGTACTTCCATTATTTGGCATGCCGGGGGCGTGCCCTATGCTGATTTAGTGATCATTAGACTGATCAGACGAAGGGCTTTCAAATGATATATAACATGACCACTTTGAAATTTTGCCAAAAAAATAATCGATAATCGATATTTATCCATAAAACTTGTTATTTTATAATTAGTTATGATCATTAAAAGTATTTATTTATTTTAATCTGGAGTCGGTTCCTGATTTTACGCCCGGAAACTATACATTTAGCTACCGTATAGCCAAAAATACCGTATGATACCGTATACCGGTCCCATCCCTAGATGAGAAATGTCTCTCACTGACTCGACTGACTGTTATTAATTATAATTATTTATTTTATTAATAATTGTTAACAAACAAAAAAGACCACCTCCCACCACTCGATGGTCTTTTTGTCGTTGACAAAGGCTGCGAAAGAAACGACAGCTGCAGCTCCCGGTACCAGAGTTCCTATCAGAGCTCCTCGCACGTCCTCCGACCTCAGCACCTCCATCTCCTCTTACACACTGACTGACATAAACTGACCTTTCGTTCGGCTGACGATATTCACGGGACCACTTTGACGGGACCAATCACTGCCCCTTCCTTCTGAACCGCGCCGCAGCGTGCGGCGGCAAATTTAAACCACCCGCTGCTGCCACTTGGTTAATTGCGCGTGATCTTCAATCGATTTTTCCTCGCTTTGCTGCCCGTGCTCGCACACTTTACATTACAAGTGGATTACGCCTGAAATCCAAAAAATCCTTTATCCTCTTAGATCTCAGTCCGACTTTTTGCACTGTGTTTACTTTTCGGCCAAGCAATTTTTGCGTATCTAAAAAGACTAACGAGGACTTCATCTAAGAAGGCAAGTTCTAGGTGTTCATGTAACCGCTAAAACACTCGAAACAGCAACCTCGTAGCCAATTAACAAAACGTCGTCGTCATCCGTTGTGTTGTTTCGTCCATCTTATTTCAGTTGATACGGTCAGAATGGAAGATCAGTCAACTGACAAGACGACACCTATGCATGGCCTAATCCTCTTTAGATACGTATGCATTACAGAAGCGCTAAGGTACTATTATCATACGCTAACTCGCAATCCCGCCATAAATCATACATACAATGTGAGTACATACATACCAGATACAATATACAATAGGGAATATTCTCTCATCTCTTGACTCCACGTAACTTGATCCACTGCGATTTGGTCATTTTCTGGAATTGGTCGAGCCAGCTACAGCATCCTCCTGGCTGTCGGCTTATAGCGATCTTACGCGAAAACCACCAACTGTCTGCATGGTCACTTTCAGAGCGGCGTTGTTCCTTCGAAGAAAGCAATTCAAAGCTCAAAACCTTGCACTCAAAACCGATTTCTTCAAGTCCAGTCGAGAGCTGATCGCTCTTCTGTATAACGTAGAACAGTCCATCCTTTTAGGTTGGTTTCTCGCTGAACACGAAACGTCACAGCAACCGCGCTTGCATATAGGGAAGTGCAAGTCTTGCTTGCACAACCATACCAAGAAACAGAACCAATCGTAATACTCTAACTGTGAAGTGAGAAGAAACAGAACAAAGGAAGGTGCAGCACGCGCAGGCAGACCCGTACAGCAAGCAAATACAGCGCGGCAGTGAGGGCAGAGACAAGGCAGCGGCAGCGGGATGGTTTAAATTTGCCACCGCTCGCTGCGGTGCGGTTCAGAAAAGAGGAGGCAGTGATTGGTCCCGTCGTACCGTGTACGTATGGTACCACCACGGGCCCCCAAACTTGGGGGCAACCGGTGCCATATATGGTACGTACCACCGGCACCTTATAATGGTGTCGGTGGTACCATAAACGGCGTTAAGTGCCTGACAACCTGTTAAGTCACAACAGTGATTTGTTGGTATATGGTGGGTTTTGGCGAAGGTACCTAGGAAGTGATGTTGCTCAAAAATGCTGAAAACCTTTACATTAAGTACTGAAAATAATGAAATATCTGTAAATTTACCCAAGAATGTCATTTTATGCGTTTTTATAGGTCAAAATTTTCTTGCCTGTTTGGATAACAGGCTAACCATGTGTCTGTAAACTTTTACTGGACATTTTTCGAAGTCCTGGGTCACTGTTACTGTCTTTTAACCGAAAAATACAACAATTTTCAAAAAACTGTAAAAATAATTGAAAAAAATTGCATAATTGAAATTTTCCGAGGTTCCATAATTTAATTGAAAATATAATTGTAATTGAAAATAATGGAAAACTATTTCAATTAATTTAATTTAATTTAATTGAAATTAAAAATGGAGCCCATAATTTAATTGTAATTGAATTGAAATTCAAATACCATAATTTTACATCACTAGACTGAACATAAAAATCATGTTTTGACTTGATTTTGAACGTTTTAGGTTTACCTAGTTATTGCCTCGTTTTTCTATGCTTTACCTACATAGTATTTTTTACCTAGTTTTTTAGCTGAGAACTTTACCTAGTTTAGTAGGTGACAACTTTAGCCGGCACAGTTGGTGTAGTGGCTAAGCGCGCAAAGCCACTCTGCGCGAGTCAAAGAGTTGGTGGTCGGCACAAAGCCCAACCCAGTCCAACGAAAGCTGGTGACTAGGGATGCAACCGAAGTTCGGTATTATTCGGTATGAACCGAATAATTCGGTTACTAGTGCTATTCGAATTCGGTATTCGAATTCGGTATTTTTCAAACCGAATAATACCGAATATTGTAAAACCGTTAAAATTACACTGTTTTGCTTAAATTTGCACAGAAATCACCAAGATATTTCTCTATTGCATCTCTCTGTTCATTTACTATGCTAAAATTTTGGCAAACAACAACTATTCATGCGAGAAGTTAACGAACTTCAAGGTTTGACTTAATAATAAACAACCACATTTCGGCCTTTTCAGTTCCCAGTAGACTACGTTGTCAGCTTTCCACTTTTTACCTAAGCGTTTGTATTACGTACCAATTATGTATAATTGGTCCCACCTATCTTGTCAAACGATCATCCAATAGTTGTACGCCTAAGATGCCAGCTCCGGTGCTTACAGTAGACTGGATTGGACACTCCCTTACTTCAACTTTCTGTATGTGTCTGCGATTTGCGCGTAAATATACTCCTGTTATCCGCCACATGACGGATAATTGAGAAGGCCCATTCGCCCAACCCGCTGTCAAACCCAACTTTTAGCTTCGGTTTTAGGCTTGCGCTTAGGGTTAGGTTTAGGCTTAGGGGCAAGTTTTTTTTATGAAATTATGAGGGTAGGGTATACATTTAATGGAAAGTGTCTTTGTGCTGTGACTTCACATAATTAATCAGAGCACTTGTGGCCTGATTCGCGCCTCTTGAAATTGTTTGCTTAATCTTGCATTTGCCCTTGTTGTTTTAGTTACAGGCATGTAGGTAAAGAACGACCAAATAGGGCTTGTTTTAGTTACAGGCATGGTTAAGTCTATAACATTCAAACAATACGTCACTCTACAGCATTTTTAGCATTAAAAAGTTTAGCAAAAACAAGCAATATTAGTTGGACAGTAAATTTTTCGCATTCTGCGCCGGCAAATCATCAATATTCGGTATTATTCGGTATAATTCGGTATTATTCGGTTCCGAAAATCCGCTTCGGTATTCGGTATTCGGTATTTTTGTATTCGGTTGCATCCCTACTGGTGACAGCCAGTAGGTAAATGGGAACCGACTGGAGCTGTCTAAGCAGTTAAAACTACAACAGCAACCACACGTGTGTTGGGACATATGGAACGGGGACAGCTACAC
Organism: Sabatieria punctata; assembly: GCA_030248155.1. Classification (NCBI taxonomy): domain Eukaryota; kingdom Metazoa; phylum Nematoda; class Chromadorea; order Araeolaimida; family Comesomatidae; genus Sabatieria; species Sabatieria punctata. The sequence goes on from JASANB010004745.1 coordinate 47,367, forward strand.
TGAGACCCGCCCAGACTCACACCGAGCATGTGTTTAGGCTAGTAGCGAAGGAAGGGCAAGATGTGGGTGTGCGTGATGGGCCCGCAGTGTGGCCCAACGCAGGGGCAATGAAGGGCCCGCCTGGACAATCCATCCATCCAGGTGATAACTTCACGGCAGACTCCTTTGTTACATGTACGCTCATTTCCGTTGCAAACGGATAAAACAGTTGCGTACAATTCTAGCCTACGTACTTACATGGTTTTCCAAGAAACTAAACTAAACAGTCTTTATTCGGTCGGTAGAACGTATAATTAATTTAGCAAGGCAAAACTCGCACACCACGTTAACAGAAACAATCAATGCGATTCAAATTCGTCTTCGAATTCCTCCTCTGCCCGCATCGGTTTGACTCCGCGATTAGGTTTTGCCATCTTTCCACCTCTAGGGTACGGGTACCCACCAGGGTACGGCAGTCCGGCTCCGCCGGGGTAGTGCATGCTCGGTCGGTTCGGGTAGGGCTGAGGAACAGGTCTTCCGGGGTACGGACGGTACGGCACTCCGTGCCCGGCGAAAGCAACCGGTTGCGGTTGAAAGCCACAGCTGGTTCTGAGATAGCCGTACATCCGTTCTAGCATGTCTTCCATACGTTCCACTAAAATTACTCAGTGACCGCACGTTTTTTTGCTCTGGTGGTACATTACTTATACCCCATGTTAGTAGGGAAATTATATTGAGCCCGTTTCGGCCAATTCTGTGCTTCCCGAATCTTTAGTTGAGCATAGGTAAAAGTGATAAACAATTAAAAGCCTGGAAACTAAAGCTAAGCAACATGATAACTGGTTCTCATTTACGCTCTCCACTTTCCGAACCGGTTTGCAACCCATTATTGTCCAGCACATGGCCAAGGCACATACAAAAACAACCCAGCAGAGTTTTTGTTGTAGCAACCGCAAATCTCAACCGATTTGATTGAATCCTTTTTTAAATGAAAGATAAATAAATTCTTGAAAGTTTGATGAAATGTTTATTAAGATAGTCTGCTTAGTTCCTGAGATATTTGTCCTCAAAGTAAAAACAGAGATTTTGGCAATGAACAAGAGTGATAAAGAACAACCCAGCAAATATTTTACTTTTGCCACCATGAATCTCAACCGATTAGAATGAATCCTTTTTTGAATGAAAGACTGATAAATTCTTCAAAGATTGGTGCAATTTTATTGAGATTTACAGTTTAGTTCTTGAGATATTTGCCTTCTAAGTCGAAACAGATTTTGGCAAAGAACAAGAGCGATTCCGTTGCATTTCATAATAAAGCAGATTCCTACTGCTAGGGCTAATGGTACTTTAGTGTTGAAGTAAACCGAGTTTCTGTGCCACATGTAAAGCCTCCAAGAGCCCTTAGCAGTAGCAGGAATCCGTTTTATTATGAAGTGCAGAATAATAATAAAATCCCTCTGGTTCACTGCCAAAATCACTGTCTTGACTTTGAGCGCCAATATCTCAGGAGCTAAGCAGCATATATTAATGAAAATTTCAGCAGTCTTTTAAGGATTTATTTATCTTTCATTTAAAAAAGGATTCATTCAAATCGGTTGAGATTTCCGGTTGCTACAGCAAAAACTCTGCTGGGTTGTTTTTTTTGGCACACCCTGTACATGGGCTCTGTCCACCATCTGAGATGGGCCAGACCCTCGAAACCATCTTCACCACCGGTTTTTCAGGCAAGAAATTTTTCAGCAAACACTTGCATTTTTGTGAATTTCTGGCACTTCAAATTGCTAAAATCGATTGTAAAACTGTATTTTAGCCAAAAATCTCCATTTTGAGCGTGTTTTAATACCCAACGCCCAACTTAGGAAAAAACAGGCCGAGGTTTTCTCGGAAAAATATCCATCCCTCTAGTAGACCAATTGAATTGAGCCAACTAACTTACACCGCCGGACCATCGGATAGTTGAGGGGAATTAGCGGAGCATTCGGTCCGTAGAAACTTTTCGACCCCTCGGCCGCCCCCGCGCTGCGCTCTCCCTCTGTAGGCTCGGTTTTGTCTGGCTTCTCATGCTCCGCTGAATGTACCACGGAAGAGAGGAGGAGAAGAACGGTCATCAGAAGACACTTCATACTTACAGAGAGAGGAAAATCGCGTACCGGAAAGACAGAATAGACACTGGTCAAGGCGCTGCACTTTTATAGGCGGTCCTGACGCAATCTCTGGCCTGACCTAGCACTGGAGGCTGGTCTGTCCGTCAAAACAACTGACTATCTGATTCAGTCATCTTCGTCTATACTGTAATTAGGAGATTAGATTGACGTCATAGCAGGCCCCTACTGAACATGTCTTTCTGTCTAGTCTATCTGTCGGTCAAAACATTGTCGTGGTGGCTCACTCTCAGATCTTTCAGAGAGCGGTTGACAAAGGCTTAGGTTTATAGTGCAACAACACAAATATTTACCATACACAAAAATACATTTTGTTTTTCAATGTGTATACACATTGAAAATTCCGATACACATTGCCATACACAAACAGTACTCGAAATGGTTATTATTGTGCATGTGTATTTAATCAGTAAAGGTCGATAAAATTTCGAACAGAATCGTAAAATTTAGATGTTTTTGCTTGCAGTAATAAACAGTAGATATGTTCATAAAGCCTTCAAATGGCCTAAGTAACTCGATTTCAAAGCTATCCAAGGTTTCAAGCAGAAGACATTGAGAGATTTGATTTTCCTAGCATTTCTGACTCAAAATCTACCAAAAAATTGGCATTTTCAGTACAATACACTTACACAAATATACACAAAAATATACATTGTTTTGTTGAATGTGTATGCACTAATTACCATACACATTTGAAGGTAAATGTGCATACACATACACAAACGGAAAATCCAATACCAAACAACAGTACAACAAAACAAGGGTTGGCTAGCTGTTAAAAACAAGTTATAAATTGAAGCCCCACTATATTCGGATTCAGCAAATTTCGACCGTATTCGGATACACTATCATGTCCGGTAAACCGGATCCGGATATCAGCCAGCTGTGATCCAAAGACTTTTATCCTTAAATAAAGATGCTGTGTTTTCACCATATACGTACAGTAGCTACAGTGTGGATCAAAAAGTGTTCACCCCCGCACCTTTTCGAGCTGTATATAACCGGTTCGTTCCTGGTTGGTTCAATCAAGTTCAATCATTGTTCTTTTCAGTCAAGAAATGGACTTTTGGTATTTATAATAGGCTAGACTAGCTGAAAACGGTTAGAACAACGACAGAAAAGACCAAAATTGTCATGTTGAAACAAATAGGCAACTGCTGTTAGAAAATTTGCAAAAATTTCTTTTATTAATAGTACTTCTCAGGCACTGTTTCATGCCTGTTTCTTGATTTATTTGTTGTTCAACTTTATTCTGTATCTGACAGAACAGGGCACGCATACTCAAACAGAGCCCTTCAACGCGCTGCCCTTGACTAGAACACCTACACTACGTACATACAGATAAAACTCATACATTCTAAACACTCAGATCAATAACCAAACTTCGACCAGCTCTGTCATAAAACTGTTGAGATTTAACAAGCGTACAAAAATTGGGATAGTCGATATTTACATACATGTATGTGTATCACGTGTATCTCTGCTCTGAAAAGACTCAGGAAGGCGCTTTAAAGCAATAGGAATCGTAGAACAAAGCCAGGATAGTCAGAACATTTCCTGGCGTTTTTAATAGAGCGAGTGAAGATAGTTAACAACTGACACTCAAGCTTGCTATTTACAGAAAAAATCTCTCAACTCCTCAACTACACACTCACGAACAGTTTCAGACAATGCGATAAGCAGGTAGGGATTGGAAACAGTGAAGAGATCGTAGAAAATGTGATAGAAAATGTCCATAAACGGTTGGTCATAACCAAGCGCCCAGAACACACAGACAACAGCCATTGCACACAGAAAACTGGACATCACCAAACCGGCAACAGCCAGCCGTAACTCGGCTCGTTTGTTCAAACGCTGAGTGACCGCTTTGCCAGCCCCGGTTGATTCCGACACGGCTTGTACACGGAGACTGTGTTTTCGCACTTCACAGAACATGCTCACGTAGAGAAGGAACAACGATGTCAGGGCGAACAGATGGAACGAAACGTCGATATAGCGGAACACCTGATAAGCCTGCAATTTTTTGCCACTTCAAAGTACTTTAGTTGAATTTTCGAAATGTTGTTGCTATGTACAGACAGACCATTCAGAATCAACTCGGTTTCTGTTTTGTGCGAGCTTTCTCGATTTTCTTTGATCCGTTTGTTTCTAGCTACTGTACTTGACATAGTATTGGGGTTTTTCAACACGAAAACATGAGATACTATGGTAGCAATTTGCAGATTTTCTGAGAAACCATTCGGCAATTGTGGGACACTACCCCCCATTAGCAGAAACTTACATATTAAGACTAAGATTAAATTTAAAAGTAAGTCTAACTTCGTCCTAAGGTTCATTCATCCCGAACCTACGTACAGTGTAGAAGCCTAAAACCTGATCACAGTGCTGAATAGAAGCCCTAGGATCCAAATAAGTGAGGGATAGTGTCACTGTATCTAAATGGGATAATCAGCGCGTCATGCATAAGTGAAATGCACGCCGCTTCCCTCGCAATTCGGCAGCGAAACCTTAGCTTAGCTTGTACAGCCTTTATACAGTATGCATTGATGCAAGAGAGGGGTTTGGGTACAATACCCCGGCCGGACTCAACCACAGGACCCCTCCCCTCCCCTTTCGACCGATCATCTATCCTCACCACATGATATACAAGAATCAAGTGTAGAAGCAAAACTCACGGTTTGATGATAAAAATCTTGCTCCAAGAAATCGTTTTTGTAGTGGCTGCGACAACAGGGTAAAGTCATTGTAATCATCATAGGTACAGGTAGCAACCAATGCAACAAGATGGCCGTCCGCAACTTTTTCGGGCTCCACATCTGGAAGTAATTTGCTCTTATTTATAGAGTAGGCGCGAAAAAAAAGCATCCATTGACCATTACTTTTTGATTTGACTCCTAAAACCTGTAGTTCACAAAATTTCAGCGCTCAGCTAATGAATTTTGTCTTAAACGTTATCACTTAGTTAAACGATCGACCCAAGTGTATATACGTAGACTGGTACTGGGTTTGCAGATACAGTGTAACTTACATATTCGTAACGGTCCGGCAAGGCCAGGGCAGTAAAACGATTGGCGCTAAGAAGTATAACCCCCAGAATTTGAATGTAGCTGCCTCCTGAAATCAGATCATTCAACGCACACATGTGATCCCGCCCCCGGGCAGGCTCCAACCGGAACAACCCAGACAAAATTCTCTGCCGGGCGGCCTGTGCAGGGCTCTAATGATGACCAACATGCGTTTTAAATGCGTCTCTGAAAGTTAATTTTTCAAAATTTTCTCGCCCTTCTTGGTCAGAATCACATCACAACCAGGCCTCCTCATACTACTTAAACTGGTTTAAGCTAAGAATGCCTTTCAAATGCGTTTTTGAGGGCTAATTTTTCAAAATTACCCTATGAGACAAAAGTGATGTCATCATTGGCCGAACCCCCTCCTCCTTGTCATCGGTTGTCATCATTTGGCAACCCTCGCTCCCCCTAACCGTCATTTTTGCACAGCCCCTTGCCAATTTCTCCTTTTCTTCAGTTTTTTAATGTTTTTTTATGGATTTTGCCTCCAATTTGCAATGGAGAATGTATGGTAAGTTCCCGCAAACTGGGTCTACCTCTAGTAACCATTGTTCGCGAGAGTTGATTGCTAAAAGTGCACGGCGGCCGGCCACTTCCAGACATTCTCTCAACCGAACTGGAGCCCCTTCGAAAATGCCGTATCCACTGGTAGACTTGAATTTCTCTTGGCGCCTCTTCTTTAACTATAGAATGCAGCCTTTAAATAATGGTTACTGGAGACACTCTGAGCTTTGTGGGAACTTAGCATGCACTTTCCGTTTCGACTTCCGAGGCAAAATCCAAAAAAAAACATTAAAGAACTAAAGAAACAGTAGAAATTGGCAATGTACTAAACTCGCTCAATTTAAACTCTTACAGTGATTCAGTGACTTGTTTTTGACCGGCGACCTGCCTGCCAATCGATCGGTCAAAGTGCCCTCTTTCAAATGACACCAAAAGCAAAAAGATCGGTCTACTCAAACTAAAGCTACAACTAAATTTCCGTTTTTTATTGAACAACCTGTAGTTGAGCCCAGTCTAGGAATGAAGAAATCTGAATAAGAGTTATAGCTCACCCCATATTCCAATGTTAGAAACAGTGGCTGAGAGTGTGCTGTTCCTGACTTGGTGGTAGAAAAACCATTTCAAGCCGTGATGGGTGATGATCCGGCTGACCAGGAAGCCGACGTCTGCTGTTCCCAAGGAGAGAAAGATGGTGAAAAAGGTGGATTTGAGTTTGTTTTTCCTGTTCCGCCACAATACCAACAGCACAAATACGTAGACCGGAACGCTGAACAGACTGAACACAGTAAAGATGCTTTGCAGATATTGCAGAGAGCTCATACTTTAAGGAGTGGCACGTTTAGAACCGTTTCAAACGTGCGAAGCTTGACTATAATTCAAGGGTTAGTTGAGCTTAATCAGGTCCCAAGATATCCCTCATCAATAATCGTTACACATGGCAAGGCAACTGAACATATGTCACTAAGGGGAGCTTGAGCACGTATGGACGAAGGTAAACCGTGTCAAAACAAAATAAATTCCGACAGAA
>JASANB010004746.1:0-15394 GCA_030248155.1 Sabatieria punctata
AAGTACAATTGAAGCGTTCAGACGAAGAAATGCCTCGGCCGGCCATAAATAGATGAAACGAGAAAAACGCGTTAAAAGTTTTCGAACAGCCTGAAATAAATAGTGCAAAATGCTATGGCCTGAAGTGTATTATGCCAAAAGAGGCCCATACCAGTGCTACTCTGCACCTGAGTTTGGGCCACCACATGTTTCCTGATTTGCACATTTTTAAAAATTTGTGATAGTGGACTTAGGCTGTTTTAAGGTCTAAAACCATAAAACAGCCTAAGTCCATATTCACAAATTTAAAAAATATCAGTAAGAGTAACAGAGCAGTATAACTACTAGGCTTGATTGCCTTCCAGAACTCCCGTTAGTTGACTAGCAATCTTGCCATCAACCTGTAGCTTAAAAATAGGGCCACAATAATCTGAAATGTAAAACCTGCGTTGAAACATTGCAGAATAAGGAGCCAAAATGTGGCCCAAGGCCCATGTTAGTCTTCAAAAGCGGCATTCGATCAAACTTTCTTGAACTAGTCTATTAATACTCTAAGGCCCCCGATTTTTAAGTTTAAACAATGATTATTGAATGGGAAATTTGATTTCAAACTTTTAGCAGCCTTAGTGAATGATGGAAAAATTTGTGATTTTCAGTCATTAGCTAATTTACTCCAGAAACTGTAGGTGTACGCTAGCGTTCTTGTCACCATTCTGCAGCTTAAGGATAGCGCTACAATAATCCGAAATATAGAGCATAGATTTTAGGGGTTACATATATATACTATTGGGGCCGAAAGGCCGAAAGATTTTTTTCAAAAACGCAATTCGACCGATGCTTCTTAAAGTACGTAGTCAAAAATATATCCAAAACCCCTGATTTTTAAGTCAAAGTTCTGATTAGTAAGCCAGAATATCAAATGTGAAATTTTGATTCAATAGTCAAGCAGCCCGATTACCGTTTTCTCGAATTGAAGCATCAAATCTGGAATTTCTTTTCAGGCGTTCGAGAACCGTCTATACTATTAGGTATGGCCAATGGTTTTCAAAAATTCACGCTACAGCAAAAAATTATGCTAAAACCGCCGATAACATGACCGGATGCGATAATTTACGCAAAAAACCGCACTTGATTCCGTGAAAAATTAGAAAAATGCGATCTAAAAGCGTCCGTCTGCGAAGAACTTTTGTATGGCGCATTTGGTACCATTTTAAATTATTGGCAACAGATTTGAATAACTCGCGCTATAAGCAAAATTTACGCTAAAACGGCAATAGCATGACCGGATGCGATTATTTACGCAAAAAACCGCACATAATTTCATGAAGAATTGGAGAAATACGGGTTCAAAACAGCCGCGTGGATCAAATCGCGTAAATTAGTGTTTATAACTTGGTCGCCGTCCCAGCGGTGGCTGATTTTCTATGGCGCGTGTTACGAAGGTGAAACCAACTTGATTGTTTAAAATCTCCTAGAAAGATGTGAATAATCGTCGCCCAGCTAAATTAATGCAAAAAAGTATGATTGCAAGTGTTGGGTACAATAAAAGCCTGAAATGGCAAAAATTTAGGGTTACAGAAACTTAAACATCGTTTGTGGGGTTAACGGCAAAGAGCAGAGAGCCAATTCTTATATCATTCGAAAGTCTGAACTCTACTGTACACGGAACCGATTGAACATCTTGCGCCGAATTCGTCGTTTTTTTTACAAGAACGAGGAACATGAAAAAAATCCACGAAAATGCCCATTTTCAGTAGTTAAGAAAGAATCAAATTTGTGGGGACCATGCCGAAGTGCGGAAAGAAAATAAGTGGTGCTATATAGGTAACGAGTTGCGCTGATTTTAAAGCCGGTTGAACAAAATTTGAATCAACTCTCCTTTTAGCAGAAAATGGCCATTGAAAAACGACGAATTCAGTTTTCGAGAGGAAAATGTCCTTTAACGGCCGAATTATGATTCAAAATGCATCTTATTCGATAGCTCACACTCTGTTTCATATAAATACATCACATCCCCCTATCAATAACGGAACACGAAAAAGCATTTGCGCTTGAAGTTGCAAAAACGGCTTTGGACCACTTTTTGGCTGTGATTTTGTATTTTCTATTCGGCGCGGCGCGAACGTGCTTTGGCCATCCCTAATACTATGTATCAACTTTCAGCTGTCTAGGCCAAAGTTTTTATTTTGGGTGTGAATATTGAAGTTCTTGACTTAGGCCTTTTCTTCAACTGAATTTCGAGCGCTGTTAAAAAATTAAGTTGGTGTAACTTATGGCATAGACTGTGTTCAGTCAGATTAACTGATTTGTATTTAACATGTCTATAGATAGAGGATTGTGCTGCCGAGTAGAACTCAATTTTTTCAAAAAAGTGGACTGAGGCATTTCTTCGTCTGAACGCTTCAATTTTGCTGGTCTCTTTCGTATGTAGTTCTTCTGCTAACGGAGCGTTGGCGCATTTGCACTCTCATCTCTACATTGTAGAGTCGAAGGCCAATACAATTCTATATAGAAAGCAGGCAACACAAAGTCTTTCAAACTTTTTCGTCCACACTTCTAAAGTTTCACGTTTTAAAGTCTGGAACTTAGCGCCGTTTATAGTACCGACCGTACATGTAAGGGGGGTCTGGAGGTCTGCCCCCACGCGACTTAGGCCAGACTCCCCGGATGGGGACCCCTCCGATGTTTCTGGCAAGTAATTTTTTGAGCAAATTTTTGCGATTTTTGCAATTTCAGGCACAAAAATGGCCTAAATCGCCTCCTAAACAACACCTTTTAGCTGTAGTTCAGACCAAATTAGCGAATTTTGACGATTTTTAGCCGAGAAATTTCGATTTTTTTGCGATTTTTGAGCGCTTTCAGTGCCCTACCCCCTCCAAACCCAACCCCCCTTCGGCGGATGACCTGTTACATGTATGGTACCGACACCATACATGGTACCGGTGCCTAGGCTAGTGGCACCATACAGTGGTGCACAAAAATGTCCTCTCCACTTTTTCGTGTTCACTAAAATCACTCTTTTTCATTTCAGTAGTTTTGTTTGTTACAATACCAAAATTTCCGTTTGACTATCACTATGGCTATCGCTGGTTTGAGTACAATACCCAAGTAGTCAAACTTGACTATAATGTAGTCAAACCATTTGACTATGATGAGCACCTGCTTGACTACATTGACTACTTTTGAGACAGAGCAAATTAACATTTTCCGCGGTTTACACTTGTCTACACGATTTACTTTGACTAGCATAGACCTATTTCTTTTTCAAATTTGAATATGTAGTCGTAGTTAGTAGTCTTCAAAAATCACCAAAAATATTTTGTAGTCTTAGTTAGTAGTCTTCAAAAACCCAAATTTTTAATATGCAGTCGTAGTTAGTAGTCTATTTGTAGTCTTTGAAATTTGCGTAAAAATTCCTTCAAATTCCAAGTAAAATAATTGAATTCTCTGCTAGAAGTTTACCGAATTATTGACAAGAAAAAGAGATAGAGACAGCCTTTCACTGTACGTATGCTAAACACAACAAACAGCCGCTAAATCACAACAGGTCATTTACTCAGAGAACAGAAAGTGTCCATTGACGCGACACATCGTTTTGGCAAAGTCGCCTCATTGTCATCATCTGAAGCATACACCTGTTTATAATGATGAAAAACAGAAAGCGTGCAGGCTTATTATTCTATTAAGGACGACCACTACGCCTATGTACAAACATACATATGTATCACAGAGGCCAAGCATGTAATACACCTACAGGAAGCTACTATAGGTATGCAGGTACTTAATTAATAATAATGAATAAATAAATAAGTTAATAAAGTAACCCACCGGAACGTGTCGTGCCTTCTTCATCATGAGTTGTCTGGAATGAACTTCCAACTACAGAGTCTCTGTCTTGTTCATCAGAACTCATGCTTTACTAAATATTCTCAACATAGACAGACAAATGGACAGCCATATATTAATTAACATCTCAGCTATGAACTTGGAGCTAAACTTCCGTGTTTTCTTTTTCTTTCTTTCTACAAAATAGGTCTAGACTAGCAGTCATAACGTCATAGTGTGCGTTTCGTTGCTTCACATTAGACGTTACTTATTGTAGTACGTAGTGTAGTACAGTGCGTGTCTAGTCAAAGGGCGTTGTTTCCTTGCCTTGGCAGTTTTACGCGCCCGGGTTCAGCTTTTCCTGAATAAACGTTTACATACATACATACATACTGTACATACGTACATAACAACACTAAATTTCAGACACAAAAATTGCCAAAATCGCCTGTTAAACAGCACTTTTTAGCAGCAGTTCACCCAAATTTAGGGGTTTTTGACGATTTTTAGCCGAGAAATTGCGATTTCTTACCGTTTTTAGTGCCCAACCTCCTCCCAGAATTTGGGCTCAGATCCCCTCCCCCGGCCGGCGCCAGAACCCCACCCCAACCACCCTCCCGCTTCGGCGGATGACCTGTTACAGGTATGGTACCGACACCTTGGCCTTATATGGTGCTGGTGCCATGGTACCGGTACCTATGTATAGGCTAGTGGCACCATACATGGTGTCGGTACCATAAACGTAAAGTGCCTGACTGTATAAAGGGTTAGTTTCGTAATAATTGCGGCATACATCTAATAGAACGTCCCGGCCGGGGAGGTGCAATGGAGTAAGGGGATTTGCTAACCAGGTACGTAAGGAGTGGAGGAGTTTCGTCCGGGAAGCGGTTGAAAATAAAAAAATCACCAAAACACTTTAGCACGCTTTAATTAATAATAAAGCCAGAAATTATAATTTTGCGCAGCCAATTTGCGCTTCAACGCTAAAAGCAAGCATAAAACGGCAAAATGATCAAGATGCCTTTAGCTCTTATGTGCATAAGTTTTTTGATGAAGGCCAAACCGCACTATTCGACTGTTTTTATTGGCACAGACAGACTTGACTAAATGGCAAGCAAAGAAGTGGTTTGACTTGCGGTGCGGCATGAATTGCCAATAATGGGTGAGAGTGGCTTCACCTATTTCTTTATTTATTATAGGGCACTCACCATTAAGAGAGCTGAGTCCATGTAATTTGTGATGTTTTTGTTTCTTTTTTCTAGATACTTGTATATGCTGTAAAGGTGCATTCATACTTTGAAGAAAAAGGTCGCCTGGCGACCTTTCTGTGGAAAAACTCGTTTAAAGTATGAAACGCGCCCAAACGCCGCGCCAGATCTTTCTGCCGGCGACAAAATCTACAAAAATGTAGTTTAAAAAATGAACTATTCTTTGTGGCCGGCCTTTTTTATGTTGAATTTTCAATGGCAGGAATGTGTAAATGATATTGTTTTAGTGCGAAACCACTCTAACAATGCAGAAGAGCACTCAACCGGCGGAAATTTGGAAGAAGCTCGCAAAAATGTCTGTTGAGCGAGCAGAACATTTTTATCTAAATGGAGCGACAGTTTTTCTACACAAAGGTCGCCTGGCTATCTTTTTCTACACGAATACGAGTGAACCTTAAGATTCTGACAAGTCTGTTTGTTTGGGCAGGGTGTATAGTCGGACAATTGGTCTAGCCCGCCCATATCACTTAGATAAACCTAAAGACTAAACTTTAAACTCTTGAGCCTACCAGATAAAGGGTATACAGTATGGTGTGACCTTAGCGAAAGTCAGATATCGTTTTTAGTAGGGTTACAGATATGACTGTATGTCGATAATCGACCTTTTTTTCCAATTTCGATATCGATATCGCGATAGTTTCGATTTTTTATGTGAAAAAGGAGTAAAAACAAAATTTACGCCAAGTTTACTGTATCTCTCTGGAACAGTAAAAAACAGTTTTCTAGACAGTAGTATACCCCGGTATGCTGGGGTGCAGTGACGTCACCTCTCCCAGCTGTCTCGAGATAAGCCGCGCCCGCTCGAGACCCCGCCCCTTTCGACTCCCCCCTCGGGAGTCTCCGCCACCTCGGGAGTTTCAAACAGAAATTTTGGTGCAAAAGTCGGTGATCGAACCAGAAACCTTTAGCACATGGGCCCAGCGGTCTTACACGATTGGTTAGATTAGTAGCTGTAAAAGGGCTATGTCTAAGATAGGCTGGCTCAGTTGGTAAGAACGCTGGGCCCGTGAGCTGAAGGTTACAGGTTTGATCGCCGAGTTTTGCACCAAAATTTCTGTTTGAAACTCCCGAGCGGGGCGGAGACTCCCGAGGGGCGGAGTCGTAAGGGGCGGGGTCTCGAGCCGGCGCGGCATATCTCGAGACGGCTGGGAGAGGTGACGTCACTGCACCCCCAGCATACCGAGGTATACTACTCTAGACAACTCAGAAATCTATGGTATAGTCAGAAAAGCTACGTAGCTCTCCGAAACATCAATTTCTCAGCTTTCAAACGGGGACGGAAAATTCTGTCAAGAATAAGAGAAACGAATAAATTCAGTACTGAGAAGGTGTCAATCAATATTTTATATAGAACCCTGTATGGGGCACCTAAGCTGGCGGCGAGTTTTTCCAGTTCGCCGGGAGAACATTATTCACCGGGCAGCCCGCCTATCCCGGGAATGTCAAATCGCCAGAAATCTTGCAAAATTGCTTGTGGAAGTACTACGTACGTACAGTACAGTACGTAGTTCAAACTGGCTGCCAGTCACTAGCAAAATGTGCTTTGCGAGCCGTTGTCAATGAAAAGACAATGAAAGAGTGGAAATAAGCCTAGAGCAAATTCGCCATCTCCCGTCAGCATCGGTAATTAGCACAGCCGGCACTGCACTTTGATTAGTAATTAGCTAAAGCCCACCACACATCTGTGATTCACGTGAATTCGCGCCGCAGTTTGACATCACCTTACGTCAGTCCTCGTCGCTGTCGGACCTTGTGCTCTTTGAAGGAGATAAAGCAAGACGGTATTTAACTTCTTAACTTTATCAACACCAACGTAAGGTTGCGAAACAAAAAGTCCAACCAATCACTTGGGCCGGGCAGAAAGAGTTCTTGATCTGTTTAGAGAAAATGCTATGAAATCTGAACTGTAGGCTGTTTAAGAGGCTACGTACAATGTAGGTACTGAAAAGGGAATTGTATTGGGAGAGAGCAGATCAGTAAGACTACACAACAATATAAGTACAGCTAAATGAACAAACAATAATGAATGATATAATCATTATTCAATCATAATCATTTATTTAATCATGTAATGATAAACTGGCCGGACTGTTGTGTTGTGTATACACATAGACATTCGGAAAGTCCAATTACGAAAAAACAGTAATTTGTCGGCGTCACAGGTGACAGAAAGCAGTTGGAAGAGCTAACTTAGCAGTAACCTAGAAAGCTCAAATTCCAAAGTAAAAGTTTTTGTGCAAAATATTTCAAGTGCACTTGCGTACATGCGTACTAGCGTTTGAAGCGCACCTTTCTTCTGCTTATCTTTATTTGTTTAGAACGCTCCAGCCGGACTTTCCTCTGATAACAAAGAAGCGCAGTCACAAGGCATCCGCACTGTTAACTGAGCGTAAACCAAGCCCAATTCTTTGTGAGAGAATGCCGCTAAGTGAGCAAGAACGGTCTGTCTTCTCTAGCGAACGTGTGAAGCGCTATGTCAGAAGTGTGGCACCTCTGGTCTTGCACATCGTAAATGCGCTGATAGTTGCAAATGTCATTGAGACCACTGACTGGGAGACAATCGAAACTGAAGCGGTATTTCTCATTGTAAACCATCATACGTGCTATTTGTGCGAAATATTGTGTAAATTTTCAGAAAAATAATCTAGACCGCATACTGAAGCTATGGAATGTAATGGAAGCTAGGCTCAGTTCATTAGCCCAACTGTTGGACGCTTTGCGAAACGATGAGAACACTCGGAAAATCGCTCAAGAACTCAGGGATCATTTTGCAAACGGTGAACTGACTTCTGTTTATACAAAAGAACGAAATTTTTACTGTTCTTTTTGTTCTAGTAAAAATACCGACCTCCAGAAAGAACAACGACAGTGGGCAGGCGAAGACGTTGAAGAATTTTCTCCTACAAAGGTGTCAAAACGTATCCAGAGCTTGGAGTCATCTATTGCCAAACGTTGACTTGCAAGAGTGTTATGTGCAGCCAGAAATCGTTCAAGCTGATATTAACCAACTTGGAGCTGCAGCAGAAAAGACAAAAGAGTTGAAAGCAGATTTCGGTAAGCAGTCCGAAGGAACGAAACCTTGCCTTACGGAACCAGAGTCCGAACAAAGGTTCAAAGGAACAACGAATTGGTTGTGGTTTAAAGCAACGGAGTTCAGACGGTTCTTGAGCAAGGTGATAATGGGGAGGCCGCTGATACAGGAAACGAAAGAAACAAACAGCCTATCACTCAAAGACATACTAACAGCAAGTCAACTTCGAAGCCGAATACTCATAGAGGGAAAGCCAGGTGTTGGAAAAACTACCTTCCTGAACAAAGTGGCTTCTGATTGGGCGAGCGAAAAAGCAGTGCACTGCTCACCTGACAGCTGTTTCCTTCAACAAACATTTGGCACCGTGTTTCTCTTGTCACTGGCCAGTCTGAACGGTGGGAAGGTGCAGACACTGGCTGGAGCTATCCGTCTACACCTGCAGGAGTGTGTAGATTGGGTGTTGGATAGGTTCAACACGTCACCGGAGAACTGTCTGCTGCTGATGGATGGCTTTGACGAGTATGACCGGTCTTGTGAAGAGATCAATGACATCATCTCTGGAAAAAGACTGCCCTCTGTCAGAGTGATCGTCAGCAGCAGACCGTCAGATATGTGCACCCTAATCGAAGAAACGTCAGCCACACACTATGTCTCCATAAAAGGTCTGACAACAGATGAAGCTCAACACGAGTTCCTGAAACGGCAGGGCTGGAGAGAAGACGGAGAGGGATTTGAACTATTGAAGAGGATAACGCAGATGGGCCAGTTGTGGAGCTCCCCTCTCCACTTGGCAATGCTCTGTGTGCTGCGCGCAGCAAAAAACAAGACCATATTGGACCCACATAATCCGGCCTGCCTTCACATCTTGCTCAAATGCTTCACAGACCACACTATTTCAAGGTGTATCAAAGAGAAGAAGCTGGTGATTGAGGACAGAGCAGAGTTGAAAGGCTACATTGGTCAGCTGGCGTTCCAGGAGCTCACAAACAATAAAGTGTGGTCAAAGATCTCAAAAATGGTGCCGCTAGAGTTGAGCCAGATGGAAAAGAGAAAAACGGATGCCCTGATGAAGGAAGCAGCAAAGACTGGTCTGTTGATTCTGAGGAGAGAGTTCGATCCGAGCACGGGCGAAGAAAGGGAGAAGTGCCAGTTTGTGCACCAAGTTTTTGTTGAGTATTTTGCGGCTGGGCACCTGGCACATTGGCTGGACTACTCTACAAGCGCAGACACAGTAGGGCTATTCAGCGGTAGCTTCAAGAGTATCACCAATAAATATCAATCGGTCTTCTCCTATTTGTTGGCAGCCGAGTCTAAAGTCTATCTGGATCACTTGTTAGAATATCAGACTTGGCAATTCGACTTAAGCGAATCGATCCTGGACAACACAGATTGCCCATTACCGTGGCTGCCCTGCATCCAAATATCAGACGAGCTTAGCAAGTGGGCTTCCGAAAGCACTCAAATTTCGCTCGACTGTGACCATCAATTCCACCCACTATGCATCCTGAAAGAGTTGATGAAAGGAGCGACAAAATCAAGAATTAAGATTTGGAAGGCAGAATTGGACAATCACGTGGACTGTGTAAAGGCTGTTCTGTCACGGATTAACGGTACTTTGGAGCTAGAGGATTGCAGTCTTGGTAAAGTGGACTGGAGTCAACACCTGCATCTGCCGAACATCACTAGATTGACTTGGAACTGTATTATGGGTGAGCGAAGATGGACGTTGCTGCAGTGTTTGCCAAATCTGACTCAACTAGAACTAACCGATGACAACGGAAACGAAGTTCTGGAAATGTCTCAAGTGTTGAATAAGCTAAAACACTTACTGGTTCTAAAGCTCAAAGCCAGACGTCGTTCAGGTGATCCGGTTGAAACGAAGAGACTGTCAGAAGCCATGGCGCAGAGCTGCTTGATCAAAACTCTGAAACAGCTCTCCTTTAAAAACATCAAAATCGACAATGAAGATGTCTATGGAAGTGAGCTTCTCTTTCAAGCGGTGGCAAAGTGCGAGCGGCTACAGTCTTTAACGTTGACAACCTGTGACTTGAACCCCAAAAAGCTGCAGGAACTGCCTGAAATACTGCTGAACGCTACTGTAGCAGCCAGTCTGAAAACCCTTTCTCTCAGAAAAATAATTCAAGTTGGTGCTGAGAAACTGTCAAGAGAGGAATTCGACGCCATTGAGCAGAAACTCAAAGCATTCAGGACAGAAATTACACAAGCAGTGTACTACACTATAACCCCATATGTCACGAAGATCGTGATTTAGTTTTCTGTACTGTACGTACAGCGTAGTGCGGCGCAAGAAGCGCCATTTGTTTTTGTACTTCGGTCGTTGGGCTCTTGGTCACGTGGTCAACTGACTGGCCTAGTTAGATAAGAAGTAACAAGAGCCCAACGGCCTGGGCTGTTCTCTAGAGTCTAGAGTGTTGAGTGCTGGGTGCGTCGTGCTGGCTGCCTAGTAAAGCTGCTCACGGGTCGGTTGAGGTAAGACAGCGTGTCGAACCACTTGTTCGTTAACTAATAGTTTTCTTTCGTTGCGGTCGAGCAAACACAACGCAGAAAGCCACATGGTGCCCAGAGCAGGAATCGAACCTGCGTCGTCGCGGCCACAACGCGAAGTACTAACCACTATACTATCTGGGCCCTTTGCCCTGCTAAATTCGGCAATCGATCGGGTGAAAATAAATTGGGTGGTGCAGACAATAGATCAAAGCCGCCAGCGCCCATGCTGCCAGTAATAGAGAAAGGCGCGGCGGAGGACGGTTTGTTTCGACCGGCCACTACTGTATTTACCGGTCAGGCCAAAGACACTGCGCACGTGCCGGTGCTAACAGTGCAAGAGGACCAAAAACAGGTCATGCTTTTGACGGCGGTGGCCCCTATTTACAATTTGGAGACAAAAAGGCAAATTTCAGTGCGTTTACTTCTAGACTCCGGCAGCCAAAAAACCTTTTTGCGCACCGAAATTCGAAATTTGTTGCAATTGCCGTCGGTTGGTCGGGATGAGTTTTCGGTGGCTGGCTTCGCGCAACGCCCTCGACAGTGTTTAGCAGATAGAGTCAAGTTTGGTTTGCAGTTGCGCGATGGTACCAGCATAGTTTTGTTAGCAACGCTTTGCCCAGAAATTACTGAACCGATAACTCGCCGCCCTTTCGACACTCAGTTGCAAAAAGAACTTAGTCAGTACGACTTGGCTGACCCTTTAGCAGAGCAAGCAGAACCGGCCACTGTCGATATCTTGTTAGGAGGCGACTATTTCTTTCAAGTGGTAGAGATGAGACCGCTTCTGAGAATTAGCAATTCGCTGTTTTTGCTCAGTACTGTCCTGGGTTACGTACCAGCTGGCACAATCGCTTTTGGAACTAGGCCAGCAGAGCCGCTAAATTCGATGCTCTTAGTCGCCCGCAGTTTTCCTGACAGACAGTGCGAAGCCGCATTAGAGCGTTTGTGGACTTTGGACTCTATCGGTATAAAAGATTCTGGCCAAAAGCCGGAAGACGAATGGGTACAAGAAGAGTTCAATAGCACTGTCAAGTTTGACACCGAAGAGAACCGATACCAAGTTTCATACCCATTCCGCTTTCGTGATTTACAGTTGCCAGACAATTTCCACATAGCTCTTCAGCGGCTTCGGGGTCTTTTGTCTCGTCTGCAGCGTTCGCCCGAACTACTTCAACAGTATGACAGAATTTTCACAGAATATTTAGCGCTCGGCATCATTGAAGAAGTTCGGGCGGATGCGGGCACTTTAATTGGGCCAAATGTCCACTATGTACCGCACCACTGTGTGGTAAAGCCATCCAGTGCAACGACTAAAGTCCGCATCGTTTACGATGCCAGTTGTTGGGCCTCCAAAGACAGTAGAAGTCTAAATGATACGCTGTACTCTGGCCCGGTTGGGGTCGAGGACCTAGCTGGTTTGCTGATGCGGTTTCGCCTAGGCAAAGTGGGTCTCCTAAGCGATATAGAAAAGGCGTTTTTACAGTTGTCAGTAAACCCAAAGCAGCGCGATTTCGTTCGGGTCATTTGGGTCAAAAATTTGCAGAACCCTACTGTAGCGGCCGAAAATTTGCGCATTTTTCGATTTCGCCGTGTTAGCTTTGGGTTGGTTAGTAGCCCATTTTTGCTGAGTGCAACCATTAGGCATCACCTCAAACGTGTCGACTTACAGCGCTCTAACTCGCTGTTACTAGCCGCTAACATGTATGTCGACAACTTGGTTGTTAGTGTCGAGTCGGCCTCCAGGGCTTTTGACGTATACGTACAGGCTAAAGAATTGTTTGACCTCGCCGGAATGAATTTACGAGATTGGATTTCGAATAGCAAAGACTTTTTACAGCAAATTCCCGAGGCGGACAGGTCAAACGACACCACAACCAAGTTGCTAGGACTAAAGTGGCATTTAACAGATGATACCTTGCAAATTGTCTGTTCAGCTGGTGAAACAGTACCCCCGCTGACGAAGCGAAAGTTAGCCTCTGTGGTGTCTTCAGTCTTTGATCCTATAGGGCTTGTTTGTCCTCTCCTGACTGATGCTAAACTCGTTTTGCAGAACTTGTGGCGAGAGAAGTTAGGATGGGACGAGCAGCTACCCGATGCCGTTGCGGCGTCGGCAGAGAGAGCCCTTCACTCACTCGGGCAGGTGTCTGAGCTAAGGTGCCCTAGAGTCACTGGTCCCGTGGCCCCGGGGGATACAGTGCAACTGCACTGCTTTACAGACGCCTCGATCCGATCTTATTGTGCTGTGGTGTATTTGAGGGTCGCAAAGATGGACACAATTTCTGTCGATATAGTATTTGCCAAAAACAGGCTGGCCCCGCTCAAAAAACTTTCTCTCCCCAGATTAGAACTAATGGGTGTTCTTTTGGGCGTGCGGGTGCTAAAATTTGTGCAGACTCAGCTCAGAATCCCTGTACACAGTACGTACATTTGGTGCGATTCAGAATGTGTTATTAGTTGGGTACGGTCTGATCGAATTTTGCCGCGTTGGGTTCAACATAGAATAGACGAAATCAGACTGGCAAACACGGTACAATTTCGATCAGTGCCCGGCAAAGGAAACCCGGCAGACGTACCTACTAAACCCGAAAATTATCCGCCAATTTCAGAGAACAGGTTGTGGTGGACGGGTCCGTCCTGGCTAACGCAGACTGACGAACATTGGCCGACAAATGATCGATTTTCAGACAAGGAGCCGGTAGAACCATTTATCGAGGCAGAGTTGATACCAGACGCTCTTCGAGTTTTTGCGATAACCGAGGCTAAGTTTGTTGACATAGAATCTGACCGGTTTTCTAGCGCTAGAACTCTGTTTCGTGTAACGGCATGGGTTCTCAGAGCCGTTACTGTCTGGAAATCGATCTTGTCGCGCACAAACCGGCCCAAGCGGAGAAATTGTAGCAAAAAGCCCAAACCACCAGACTCTTTGACTGTAGCGGAGTTGGCGCAAGCGCAAGAAATTTGGGTTAGGCGAGCGCAGCAGGAGGCCTTCCCAAAAGAAATCCGCTCTTTAGAGATGAACACGCCAAAAAAGCCCAGTTTGGTGCGTCAGATGGGACTGTTTTTAGATGATCGCCAGATTCTCCGATGTAGGGGACGGCTGGGTTTCGCCCATCTCTCCTATAAGGCTAAAGAACCAATTCTTTTGCCGAAAACACACCCATTGACCGATTTGATAGTGTCTACGGCTCACACTAGATTGCTACATTCAGGGCCCAATTTGGTTTTGTCTCAGTTGCGGCAACAGTTTTGGATCCCGCAAGGGAAGGTGGTAGTGAACAAGGTTCTAAAAGGCTGTCGAATTTGCCGTCGACATAGTGGGGGTCCGTATCAGACACCTCCTTACCCTCCGTTACCTTCTTTCAGAGTAACTCGGCAGCCGCCATTTCAGACTGTTGGCGTAGACTACATGGGGCCTTTGTTTGTGAGTTCTCCCACCGGCAAATCGAAGGTTTGGATAGCGCTCTGGACGTGTGCCGTCACCAGGGCATTGCACCTAGAGGTTGTACAGGATTGCACGTCGGAAGAATTTTTGGCAGCTTTCAAACGCTTTATTAGCAGACGCGGCATTCCAAAACTTATTTTGTCCGACAATGCCACGCAGTTTAAGCTATCTGATGCATCCTTGTACTTCCTCTGGCACAGCAAATCTCTTCGAAACAGTACTGTACAACCGTTTTTAGCTGAGAGGGGCATTGAATGGAAATTTCTCCCGGCCCTTGCTCCCTGGTTTGGGGGATTTTATGAACGGTTGGTTCAACTAGTCAAGCGTGCGCTAAAACGGGTACTGGGTAACCGATTGGTGTCACTCGCCGAGCTGCAAACCTTGATTACTGAAATTGAGGCAGTGCTAAATTCTCGGCCGTTAGTGGCGGTGGACAGCTCGTTTGACACTGTCCTGACGCCCAACCATTTGTTAGGAGTGCGCCCAGAGGGGTTGCCACCCATACCAATTGACCCAGATCCTGATTTTCAGCCTTCAACTGCCAAAAAGGGGAGGGACCAACGCTTTTTAGCCTATTGGAAATCGACTCAAAAGGCGTTAAACTTTTTCTGGCAAGTATGGAAAACGCAGTATTTAACCAGTTTAAGAGAGATCCACAACAGAAACGCGAGTCGAGCCCAGTACGGTGCTAGTCAGGCTCCTCCAGAAGTCGGCTCCGTGGTATTGCTTAAGGAAAGCACCCCTAGAGGGCAGTGGAAACTTGCTAAAATTGTGCGTTTAGTGACAGGCACTGATGGAGTTTGTAGAGCCGCCTTTGTACAGACTCCAAACAGAAAGCAGCTGCTGCGTCCTGTCAAACTGTTGGTGCCTCTAGAAGGCCCAGCAGATTCGGCATAATCTATGTATTGTATGCAAGTTTTAGGCCCTACTCTCCGTCTCAGATCACTGTCACAATCGATGGGAGTAGCCCGGCCCAAAAGGAAGGAGAGTCGGCGCCGGCCCCTCTAGCAAAGAAGCCAGCACAAGAGGTGGAGGCGGAAGACAAGGAAGA
The DNA here is from genome assembly GCA_030248155.1 of Sabatieria punctata. NCBI lineage: Eukaryota > Metazoa > Nematoda > Chromadorea > Araeolaimida > Comesomatidae > Sabatieria > Sabatieria punctata. The sequence continues at coordinate 15,105 of JASANB010004746.1, forward strand.
AGAGCCCTACCACTGCAAATACTGCAAGCGAGATGGCCACAAAACTGTCTTTTGCCACGAGCTAGCACGCCGCCACGGCAGAGGCAGAGGCAGAGGGTTCAAGAGAGGTGGTCGGGGCGGCGGCCGGGGTCGGGGCGGCGGCGTCCGCCAGTCAAGCAGCAACAACCTGCCACCACCAAGTGGCAGAGTGCGCAGGGAGACGGTGTTTGTTCGTGAATATTATTGAACAAGTTTTAAGCAGACTGATCTGTTGTTTCGGTTTTGTTGCTTTTGTTTTTTGGCCTCGGAGT
>JASANB010004747.1:0-38160 GCA_030248155.1 Sabatieria punctata
ACATTTTCAAATTTTCTATTTAGTTCTCCAAAATTCGCGCATTTCCGCAGTGTTCGCGGTGACTATTTTGAGACCAGGACAGCATATCGGGGGAAAAGTGAGTGAAACAGCTACGAAACGGAACGATAATCAGATTTTCGTAATCCGTCGCATACAATCTATCATTCTATGGGTAAATCAAAGTGCAGTGTTCAATTATTAGTTCAGCTTACAAGAAAAACTGCCAAGAAGTAGTCAAAAAATCCAGACCAGCGGAACATTTCGGTCAGGCGCACCTCACACAGTTCGTGTTGCATACCGCCGAATCTGCACTGATGTGGGCCATCGTTTGGTGGCACACCCATTGCCCTACGTGCTCATACAAAAGAGATATGTGCTGAAACCCAGTAAAATCGATTATAAAAACCGGACAAAATGCAAAAATGCAAAAGACCTCAGAAGAAAATTTTACGCTGGGAGGCCATGCCCTATAGCCATCGAAAGCTCTCAGTTCGCTCTACAAATCGTATTCAAGACATTTTGAAATTTCCTCCTCAGTTCTCCAAAATTCGCGCATTTCCACAGTGTTCATGGTGACTATTTTGAGACCAGGGCAGCATATCCGGGGGAAAAGTGCGTGAAACAGCTATGAAACGGAATTATAATCACATTTTCGGAATCCTTAGCATTCAATCAATCATTCTATGGGTAAATCGAAGTGCAGTGTTCAACTATTAGTTCAGCTTACCAGAAAAACTGCCAAGAAGTAGTTGAAAATCCAGATGGCCGGAACATTTCGGCCAGGCGCACCCCAAACAGCGATCGCAGCCTGTCGTGTTGCATGCCGCTGAATGCGCACTGATGTGGGCCATCGTTTGGTGGCACACCCATTGCCCTACCTGCTCACACAAAAGAGTTATGTTGCGAAAACCCAGTAAAATTGATGATAAAAATCGGACAAAATGCAAAAATGCAAAAGACCTCAGAAGAAAACTTTATGCTGGGAGGTCATGCACTATACCGATCGAAAGCTCTCAGGCCGCTCTACAAATCGTATTCAAGACATGTTGAAATTTCCTCCTCAGTTCTTCGAAATTTGCATGTTTTTCTGGAGCTAAAATTTAGGGTTGCTGACCAATGCACAGTTGGTTGGCAAAAAGAGGCATAAAACAGGTACGAAACGGAAATGTGAGTACAGTTTCGGAATCCTGAGATTGTTAGCTATCGTTTGGTGGGTTAGCCGCCGCGTTTAGAGCAAGTATATTGGCGACAGGCGTCAAAACCTGTCGAAAAATCAGTCAGAAAATGCACCATTTTCGACCTAATTTTTAAATGGTCACCGTTCTGGTGTGTGAGCCCGCAGAACAATGCGGCTTACACGGCTGGATTGCCCACGCAATTATCTGCGCAATGAGCCATTAGCTGGGCCTCTAGCTTGAAGGGCGCCAGAACGGTGCGCACGTTTCTCAGGTGTTGCATCGGCACTGCTTTTGCAAGGCAGGAAAATTTGAATTTCGCGCCAACCAGTAGACATAGAAAGGCATGAGTTATTGTGTTTGAAAGCTCGCCGCAAACTACGTCGAATGGTGGGAGGCCCATTTCTGTGCCCATTTTCTTTCAGAAGTTATAAGCGCTTGACGAAGTGGCGCCCATCATATTTTGGAAAAGTGCGTCGTGCGACCCCCCCCCCTGGTAAGCCAGAACATCAAATTCGAAATTTTTATCTAATGGTTAAGCAGCCCGACTACTGTATCTTAAAAATGAAGCATCAAATCTGGGATTCCTTTTCAGGAGTTTGAGAACTCGGCTATAATATGTATGAGTGTATCAACTTTCAGCTGTCTAGGCCAAAGTTTTAATTTTGTGTGTGAATATTGAGGCTCTTGACTTGGACTTAGGCTTTTCTTCAACTGAATTTCGAGCACTGTTAAAAAATTGCGATGGTGTAACTTATGACATAGAATGTTTTCAGATTATCTGATTTGTACTTAGCATGTCTATAGTTAGGGGATTGTGCTGCCGAGTAGAACTAAATTTTTTCAAAAAGTGGACTGAGGCATTTCTTCGTCTGAACGCTTCAATTTAGCAACACATAAATTAATTTCCGTACGTGAATTAATTTACGTTCCTAGCGCAAAATTGATTTTTCTGTTGAATCCTGAGCCCCCGCATTGTTTTGTTGTATTATAGACATATTTTTGCTTACTACTGAATCTTAAATGCGACTTTTAAAGCTAATTTTTCGAAAATTTTTCGCCCTTGTCGCACAGAAGCCCAATCCCACTCTTCGAACTGCTAAACCGGTTAATTTCGGTCAATTTTTCGGTCGGAATATCGTATAGATAAGTTTTTGAAGGCTTGAATTTGTCAATATGTTATCTCCCTGTATAAGAAAATAGGCAGAAAAGCCAGGCAACATGGGCCAATAAACAATATGGGGTAATGAAATGGACATGTTGGTCTGATCATAGGGCCGTACAGGCCCCCCAAATATATCGGATCGGATCGGAAGCCAGGCAACTATAAATTCATGTGTAGGTGTTGTACTACTGTTGGAGAGTTCGGGGTTGAAAAATAGGTTCAGGTTCAAGTCAAAGCCAACATCGAAATTTCAGGTTCAAGTCCATCTTCTAAAAAACCTGGACAATAGGTTCAGGTTCAAGTCCACCGATATCTCCAAAAACTGTAGAAATTTTGCGCTGCTTGCAACTTTTCTTAACTATAAGCCTTTCTATTGGCAGTTAAAAACATAGATCAGACTTTACAGGGTAGTCTACTTTCGTTTTCTGACAGTTTCAGTTTGAAAATAGGTATAAAAACATAAAATCTTTAAAATTTTGTGCAATCCAACCGAAAATTTTACATAGTTTGCCTAAAAATTGCACTTGAAATTTGAGTATTGAGAAAGTCCAATAGAACGGAACAGGTTCAACTCCAGCTGAAATAAAATAAGTTCAGGTTCAGGTTAAAGTCCACAAATTACAGGTTAAAAACCTATTAATTGATCTAGGTTCAGTCAGACTTGCGAACAGAATGTTGTACATTTAAGAGCCGGTTTCTGTAGAAATCGACTTTTGGTCCTTAACCTCAGGACAAATCTCAACTTTTTGTCTCCGATTTGGCTGAAATTTCATATTTTGGTTTAATTTGACCTAAAAAGACATTTTATCACCTTCCCGGCCATTTTTGAGAGGGTCACTTTTTCGACCCTCTCTCAGATTTCGAGTCATAACTTGGGACCAAATGATCGTAGGAACTTGCGAATTGTATATTTAGAATCAGAACATTATTCTCTTTCAAATGGTGCCCTACTCGACTGCATTGCAGAGAAAAAATTTTTTTCGAACCCCTTCCGGGACCGATTTGACCCCCACACAGTCATGTTTCCAACTGTTTTATTTCATGGCAATGTAGCGCTATGTTTTTGCTTTCGATTAAAGAAAAAAAATCGTGAAAAAAAGGGGGCCCAAATCGAGTTTTTGGGCCTTGAAAGTTGAAAATCAAAAAATTTTTCCTTATAATGGGTTGCAACACTGTAAACAACACAACTTGGTCAGTTTTGAATCGATTTCGGAGATCTTTGGCACACATATTGTACTGTTTATCTTGCACATAGCGCACAAACCTGGTCCTGGTTGCCACTGTTCAACACGAGTTTTATGCATATTTTGTTTATTATTTTCAGTTTCGCAAACAATTTCTTGGTTTCATTTGATGTTTCCCATGATGGGCGTCCAAATTGTCTTTTTTAAAAAGAATTAGAGCTGGAAATCGGGCCGGCCCAACCCAAGCAATGCCTAAGCGAAGGATAGTTGGAAACTTTTGCATTGAATAAACATTCTACGTACTTGATACTTACAAGAAGTAAGCATCAATTGAATTGTGCACTATAACGAATATTTACAGAGACTGCTAAGACTCTGTTACTCTCGTTTTGCACAGGTGTGCATGTGAATAGACTAAAACAAACATTATTGATCCCGGCCGCTGTGGGATGGTGACTGTAAAACTCGTCATCTCGACTGAACTATTGACATACGTACATATGCAAACTATAGTTTGTTAAAAAAATAAGCGACCTGGCGGTTTTTTGCAAATACCTTTTTCGGAGGCCTTGGGGCGACTGGAGCCTTATAACCAAAACAGTAGACAACGTCGAGCTCCAGCCTGGGTGAATCCTAATCTGCGCTACATTTGCTCTGAACACTAATTTGCGCAACAGACTGATGGATTTGGCTGAAACTTCCTGAATGGGGTATTCTTAACCGCCGAAATCGAATCTGACACTTCCTGACCCTGAAAACCTCACCCTGATACCGTAATTCGGCTTCCAATAAGGGGTGGTACAGCTTCAAGAAAAACGGATTTGTACTGTAACACAAATTTTCCAAATTTGCATGTCGGAAGTAGCAGTGTTGTAATGGTAGACATCCGCAAATGCCTAACAAGTGATTGCGGATGCTTATAATGGTATTGGACCATACATGGGCTGGGGGACCCCATTCAGGAAGTTTCAGCCAAATCCATCAGTCTGTTGCGCAAATTAGTGTTCAGAGCAAATGTAGCGCAGATTAGGATTCACCCAGGCTGGAGCTCGACGTTGTCTACTGTTTTGGTTATAAGGCTCCAGTCGCCCCAAGGCCTCCGAAAAAGGTATTTGCAAAAAACCGCCAGGTCACTTATTTTTTTAACAAACTATAGTTTGCATATGTACGTATGTCAATAGTTCAGTCGAGATGACGAGTTTTACAGTCACCATCCCACAGCGGCCGGGATCAATAATGTTTGTTTTAGTCTATTCACATGCACACCTGTGCAAAACGAGAGTAACAGAGTCTTAGCAGTCTCTGTAAATATTCGTTATAGTGCACAATTCAATTGATGCTTACTTCTTGTAAGTATCAAGTACGTAGAATGTTTATTCAATGCAAAAGTTTCCAACTATCCTTCGCTTAGGCATTGCTTGGGTTGGGCCGGCCCGATTTCCAGCTCTAATTCTTTTTAAAAAAGATAATTTGGACGCCCATCATGGGAAACATCAAATGAAACCAAGAAATTGTTTGCGAAACTGAAAATAATAAACAAAATATGCATAAAACTCGTGTTGAACAGTGGCAACCAGGACCAGGTTTGTGCGCTATGTGCAAGATAAACAGTACAATATGTGTGCCAAAGATCTCCGAAATCGATTCAAAACTGACCAAGTTGTGTTGTTTACAGTGTTGCAACCCATTATAAGGAAAAATTTTTTGATTTTCAACTTTCAAGGCCCAAAAACTCGATTTGGGCCCCCTTTTTTTTCTCGATTTTTTTTCTTTAGTCGAAAGCAAAAACATAGCGCTACATTGCCATGAAATAAAACAGTTGGAAACATGACTGTGTGGGGGTCAAATCGGTCCCGGAAGGGGTTCGAAAAAAAATTTTTCTCTGCAATGCAGTCGAGTAGGGCGCCATTTGAAAGAGAATAATGTTCTGATTCTAAATCTGCAATTCGCAAGTTCCTACGATCATCTGGTCCTGAGTTATGACTCGAAATCTGCGAGAGAGTCGAAAAAGTGACCCTCTCAAAAATGGCCGGGAAGGTGATAAAATGCCTTTTTAGGTCAAATTATACCAAAATACAAAATTTTAGCCAAATCGGAGACAAAAAGTTGAGATTTGTCCGGGAAGAGTCGATCCTTATATAAACCGGCTCTTAAAATGCATTTAAACAGAGAAGTGAAGTTACATAGTTGTCTTAGTCTTATACGTAAGTACTGTCATACGTTTAATGGTCAGTGTGCGGTAGGTAGACTACAGTCTGTAGTACGTACATAGTTGGCTAGTTTCTGCGCAGTTATAAAACCCTCAGCAGCTACAGTAATTCAGCCAAAAAACATACCCACATTTCATTCCTTCTGTCAAATCTGTAGTGATTTGATTTTAGTGTATGTCTAGTTGCGTATTTGCCTTGTCTCGTCTTAGCTAATTTACTGGTTTTTCACCTGTATCTTGCTCTCTTGTACAGTATGTTTGCATTGCCATGATACGGTAATTTCTGGTTTTTGTTTGTGTAGCAACCGGAAAGTTGCTATTTGGCCGTGGAGCAGAGTTAGTGAGTGTTGGCTAGAGGGGAGCGAGCAAGCGGCTGGTCCGGTCCAGGAACAAAAGCCAGCGAGCCAGTGAGGACGGGCCAGCGCGAGACAAGGCCAAGACCCAGGCTGTTTAGTTTGTTTGCGCTCAATAAACCTTTATAAGAGAGACGCATTTTGTTTATTTGATTTAGCTCAGCAGAGCGGCACAAAGTCGTTAGCTTTTCCTGTCTCACTTCGCGACATGGTGCCCAGAGCAGGAATCGAACCTGCGTCATCGCGGTACAGTATGTTTGCATTGCTATGATACGGTAATTTCTGGTTTTTGTTTGTGTAGCAACCGGAAAGTTGCTATTTGGCCGTGGAGCAGAGTAAGTGAGTGTTGGCTAGAGGGGAGCGAGCGAGCGGCTGGTCCGGCCCAGCAACAAGAGCCAGCGAGCCAGTGAGGATATGTAGCAAAAATGGCTCTGCCTGTTGTCGGTTCTGTGCTACTTCAGTTGTTCAATGCTTCTCTGAAATTCGGAATAAAATGTTGTTTAGTAATAGAAGGTTTTAGTAACTACTGTTTTTTCTAAATTTGGATCTCTGTTACGGCGGCTTGTTGAATATTCTGCATGAGCAGCAATTAAAACCGTGGTGATAGCCAAACATGTAACAGGGGGGTCTGGGGGTCTGCCCCCACTCGACTTAGGCCAGACCCCCAAGATAGGGACCCCCCACCCGAGACGATTTCACAGACCCCCCCCTCAGATTTTTCTGGCAAGTAAATTCTCGAGAAAATTTTTGCAATTTTTTACACTTTCACACACAAAAATTACCAAAATCGCCTGCAAAACAGCACTTTTTACCTGTATTTCAGCCCAAATTAGCGATTTTTGGCAATTTTCAGCCAAAAAATTGCGATTTTTCTCGATTTTTGAGCGATTTTTTGTGCCCACCCCCTCCCCCAAAATTTTGGCTCAGACCCCCCCCCCCGGCCGGCGCCAGACCCCCCAACCCCCCTCCCCCCTCGGCGGATGACCTGTTACATGTATGGTGATAGCTACTGGTACTGGGTCAGCTTCAAAATTAGGTTGCCAGCCTCCAAAATTTAGAAATTCTGCTAAAACAAACCCAAAGCGTCAAAGCAGGGTTTACTTCGTGATAATCACCCCGAAAGTCATTAGGACAGCCGAAAACTGCATCACAAGTAAAGCTAGGACAGCTAATCGTCCGCCGAATGAAGTCCAGAGCTTGGGTTGCCAGTCAGAAACTCTGTTAAACCAAACCTAAAGCGTGAAAGCAGTGTTTACTTCGTGATAAACACCCCAAAGGTCATTAGGACCGCCGAAAACTGCTTCAAAAATTAGCTAGGACAGCTAATACAGTCAAAAACAGCGTCAGAAATAAGCTGGACAACTAACATAGCCAAATGACAAACTAATTTCATCAGGACATGTCATGATTTTCTTCCGAAATGTTATCATTTTCTTCGGACATGTCCAAAAAAACGGATATGTCCGTCTATATTTCATGACACATCGTAAAATTTTCAGTTTACGATAGGTAAAGTTTCACTTTACGATATGTCACAAAAGTGAAGTGACATGTCACTTTTGGCGGTGTGTTACAAGGAGTTAAGGCAGGGTTGTCCTGCAAACCATGCAAGGCGATTTTGGGTCGAGTGGGGCCCGAAAAATCTGGATTCTGGGATGCATACATGTAGTTGGGGGAAATGGGGGATTCCCCCAGGCCCGATTTTTGGAGAAAATCCCCCCCCCCCGGCCGAACTATGGGGGGGATTTTTTGAAACCCTATTTTGGGTTTCCAAAGCTGCAACCAAAAGCCCTGGTTAGGGTTACTTAGTGTTGTTATGACTACTAGTCAAAGTCAAACTCATAGTTAATACTTTTGTGATATCGCAGTCAAACAGACAGGTAGTCAAACTTTGACTTTGACTTCCCTACCATAAATATGTAGTCAAACCAAAACCATATAGTCAAACGGTTTGACTATGACTACATTTTGTTAAAAGCAGCAGGGTTTTTACCTACATTTTACCGCTTTTTTGCTGTTTGCAACAAAATAATTTGCAAACTTGTTACATTTCAAAGAACTTTAGAACACCAAGACCAAACATACTCTTTCCAGAAATTTTTGAACCAATGACTGGTGTCAGTGAGTGAAAATGTATCTCTGACACTTATCAACAGTCATGCGTGTTTCCCAAAAGTACTTAATACCAGAAACAAGCTCAGCCTTATTTGTAGCACAACAAGCATTTCTTAAATAGGATTTCATTTCGTGCCAGACAACTTCAATAACATTCAGGTCAGGAGATTCTGGAGGCCAGAACTCTTCATAGTAAGCGATGCTACTGCTCTTAATAAAATCTAAAGTCCGCTTGCTCTTGTGACATGGCGCGCTGTCTGCGATCAGCAAAAAGTCACCATTCGGAAAAAGCTCAGAAGCTGACAGCAAGAAGTTCTTCAGAATTTCTTGATATCCTCTGCTCTCAACGATTGCTTTTCCTTTCTTCCTGCCTTTCCCTTGTCCTGGACCAACGATTTGGACGTCAGCTGCCTACTGTTGTTTAATACCGGATTTTTCAAATGCATATGCGTATGCGTATGCGTATACGCATTCCAATTACAAATGCGTATGAGTTTGCGTATACGCATTGCAAAAACTAATGCGTATTTTGCGTATTGCGTATGCGTAATGCGTAATCTCAGAAACATTTAGAAATTTTACTGAACAGCTTTTTTGGCTCTACAGTATGCTGTTTAGGTATCCCACATTATAATCCATTTTTTTTAGACTACTTGAGGCTTTATGATAAGTTCCTGATCTCAAATAATTGCATTATGGTATCTACAGCATACATGTAACAAACAGCGGGTCTGCGGGTCTGCCCCGATGGGAACCCCTCCAAGACGATTTTTCCGACCCCCCTCCGATTTTTGCGGTAAGTAATTTTTTGAGCAAATTTTTACGATTTTTGCAATTTCAGACACAAAAATTGCCAAAATCGCCTGTAAAACAGCACCTTTAGCTGTATTTCAGCCCAGATTAGCATTTTTTTTACAATTTTTAGCCTAAAAATTGCCATTTTTTGCGATTTGTGAGCGTTTCTTAGTGCCCAGCTCCCCTCCCAAAATTCGGGCTCAGCAGACGCCAGACGCTAAATCCTTCGGCGAATAACCTGTTACATGTATGATGTACAGTATGTATGTTTTCAACTGGCAACTGCGCTTTCAGGAACAAAGAACGAGGCTTTGTAGGAACAAAAAGTTCGCTTTAATGTTCATTTCAAGAAGAAGTCTATAGCATTCAACCATAATAAACATACATGGAAACATAAACAGATAGGCTGAGCATACAACACAACTTATGTCACCCAAAACTGCAGAAATAGAAACTATAAATTCAAGGATTTGTCATAGGTTTCCTTTCCTCTCAAAACGTAGCCTCTTTTTTTTAAATATGTAGTAGCAAGCAAAACTTAGTTGAAGCTTCAAATTATCTCAGAAAATTCCTGGTACCCTCACCTCACACCCCTGCCTCACACTAAAAACATGAAGAATAACCACAATTAGGTAACAACTTGAACTAAATTTTTTGCAATACATTAGAAAAGGTAGCTATTTTTCGTACGCAATACGCATTACGCAAAAATATGCAAACTTTTGGCAGAATGCGTAATAATATTGCGTAATGAAATTCAAATGCGTATGCGTATGCGTATGCGTATACGCATTCTGAAACGCAATGCGTACTTTGCGTAATGATATGCGTAATGCGTATACGCATACAACAGTACAGCTGCCCCATTCCAGCTAATTGCTGCCCAGATCATCACTTTGAGGGGGTGTTTAGGACGAGACCGAAGAACAGAATATTTTGAGGACACTCGATTAACATAAATCTTCTGCCGATGCCCAAACAGCTGGATCGTTGACTCATCTGTGAACACCATTTTCAAGGCACTCTCATAATTCCTCAGGAACCATCTCACAAAGCTCAAGCGCTTTACCTTGTTCTCTTCGCGCACCACCTAATAACAACAAAGGCTAGTTTTAGGCTAATTACATTTTGTATAACAAATAATATTAAAACATGCTTGGCAATACTTGACCGACTTTGCCATAAAACCAAGGTATTTTCGAGTGCGATTGATAGTAGAACAGGATAAATACACACCACGGTCCCGTAATTTACGTTTGAGCTCTTTGGCGGTCGCAAGGCCTTTGGATGCTTCGATCTCTGTCCGGATGAAGGAAAGGGCCTGATCAGAAACAAGTGAGCCGCTTTTCTGACGTAATTTGGTAGCTTCGTGACCCCTGCGCGCCGAGCGCACAATAAAGCGCCGCACTCCTCGTTGGTTGACGCGAACATTATCATGCTCCATAATCGTTTGAACGATTTCAGCAGAGGTGTACGTACTTTGACACTGAGTGTAATTTCCATATCTTGGCGCGCAGTAAGGGAGAAAAATATTTGCCTAACCGCACAACAGAAATCAGCAGCAGTGGAGCAAGCAAAGCCAAAGCAAAAGGCTCCATAACGCCACATTAGAGCACTAGCATAGGTAGGCTAGGGATACAATTTATTGGCTGGCCGACTTCTGACTTAAGCCGGTTGACATGTCAGCTGATACGCCAGACCTCAGAGATGGATAAAGTTACAATCAAACAGGCCGTTTGTGAGTATTTGTGGCCCAATTTCTTGCGTTCGTGACATTTGTGAGATCGGCCATCTCACGAATTTTGGTATTCTATACGTGAGTTTTACAAACAGTAAAATACCTTTCTAAAATGTTTTGCGCAACAAAGAATAACATGAGATGAGGGAGGAACCCAATAGTTCTCATAGTTTCACATGCAAAAGGTGTTTTGCTCAATTTTTGTGACTATATTTTCTGGAGCATCTTTTTCTCTTGTATCGAAATTTTCGACAGAAAAAACAATTATGCGCTGATTTTTGCAGCTAATTATACAATTAATTTCGAAGTAAAGGATTTACAGATGCAGTCACAGCCATTTCAGGTGACTGAACCTAACAAATCGCCGAAAATGTCTAATTGGCTATGTTTGAAAAAGTAGTCAAAGTAGTCGAACCAGCGGTCGTAGTAGTCAAATGGTTTGACTACGATATAGTCAAATTTGACTACTCTGGTATTGTACTCAAACGGGCGGTTGTCATAGTCATAGTCAAACGGAAATTTTGGTATTGTAACAACACTAGGGTTACTGAAACCCTAAAAAAGTTTCTTGCCGCCAAGAGTTGGTCGTAGGCATAAAGCTCCACCCAGGCCACCGAAAGCTGGTAACAGCCAGTAGGTAAAATGGGAAGGGAACCAACTGGATCTGCCGTTGCACCGAAAGCCGCTCCAAAAAGCATGACGTGTTGGAGAGAAGTAAGATCAATGACGTCAGGAGCCGTCTGAAAAACCAGCAATGAGGCCAATACCGGTTTGGTCCGTCTGCCGGGCGGCCGTTGGTAGCTGTCGGCACCATGACGTCACCACGCCAGGCACTCTGTTAGTACTTGGCGCCCAACGACATGGCCAGAGTGGCTTGGCAGTGAAAGAAGGGCAAACGTCCGAGATGACGAACCACAGGGTCGCGCAATGGACCGCATAGGTGTGAGCGTAGGGCCGCAAGGCCCCCACACATCCGATCGGATCGGCTCGACATGCTTTATGGGTCGCCCTTAATGAAGTGCACTAAAGACCAGCAGAACAGCCGCATTATGGAGTTATTTTAGGGACACCATGTAGGGCAAGGCAAAGCTGAGTGACAGAGCATTTCTCAGCAGGGCATGGACCATGCCTGTAGCCCTAACTTGTAACTTGTATTGTAGCACATTAGCAATTTAGCTTCCTTGCTTTCTTCTGTTAGCTTTTGCCATTTCTAATCGGGCAGAATGTGCCGTGCCTGTTCACTGAAATGTATTTTTTTACCCTGCTTAGCAGGTAACTGGATTGTGTGGCGTTTGCATGTTAGAGCACACTACACCTGAAAGGGCCTTGCCATGTGTCAATGAGGTAGAACCGTTCACAAGAAGTCCATTGCTTTAGCAGCACAGCCGAAAATTTTCCACCTGCTACACCAATCTCAGCTCCAGCTCCAGAAATGCGTAGTGATTGAAGAAGGCTACCGATACGGTACCTGGACTTGGTCGGTGCTATAAACTGACTGCAGTTGTCAATGTGCTTGCCTATGACAGGATAAAACTGAAAATCCTCCAATGTGACAACATTGGTGTCCATCTTCATAACATTATGTTTAAAGTGTGACATTATTAGCTCTTTCAGTGCTGCCGCCATTACTATGAACAATATGACTACTTTCTTAAAATGTCTGTTGCACTGAAGAACAGATAACATTGCTGCTTTGTTACCAAATTTCTTCAAAGAATTAACCATATGCCATGTTGTATGCTAGATTGTACGTATGAGTACGAGAATGATTACTAACAGCCAGCTTTGTAATCATACTAACTCTCGATAGATTCAAATGATATGAGAGAAAACATTGAATTACCGAATGATTAACTAATACCATTCCTATTATATGATTTTGAACTTCATTCGATTATTGGCTTCCAAAGTTAACATTAATCTAAATACAAGCCACCATCCACCTTAAACTTTGCAAATGACCAACGCCATATGGCATAGTTGGCCAACCTGGTCATTTGCAAAGGTTACGGATCTTCCATTGAATTTCATTTTTGGGAAAAAATTTTTGACCTCCTTTTGGGGGCATAACTGTGTACCCTTAAAGGGTGTATCCTTAAAGCGCACAAATCAAAAGCGCACGTCCCAAAAGCGCACATCCCGTAAGCGCACATCCCATAAGCGCACGCTCAGAAAGCGCACAAGCGCACAAAAAAGCGCACAAGTAAATGTTAGCAACTATAGATGGTATAAAGCACTAGCATGTGAATGCAATGAGAAAGAATGCGTGATTCCGAGAGTGTTTGTATTGTTGAGTTATCGAGTGTTTGCGTCTGTGATCGTGAGTCGCTTGTGTGTGTGTTGTGTTGAGTGTTGACTAAAGCGTATTCTACTTGCGCTTGTAATCTCTGAAAAGAGGGTAGTTTGAATCCAAATTCATTTCAAATTAACAGAACATGAGCTACCGTATAAAAGACGCTATTTTCCGCCATTGTTTTTTCAGAGTAAAAAAATTACCCTAAACGACGAAGATCGCGAACATATATAAAAAATGCAAAAGAACAAGCAGAATAGGTATTTTCGACATATTTCCTTAAGAATCCAACGAAGCTTAGCTGCTCCTATTACCTAACCACTCCTTTCTCTCTCCTACTTTGCACTGCCGCCGCCGCCCAAAGTGAAGAAACGAACAAATAAAAATAATAAGAAAAAGAAGAGTCGTTAGCCAGCTTAGCCCCTTCCAAGTACAAAATGACTTTTTGACTGCGTGTATTTAAGGTTAAGGTTTACTGTTCTTTGAAATGCTGACATGTACAGTATGTAGATGTACATACTACTGTTATACTTCCATCAGTGGTGGACTCTGTTACAACTGAGACGGGCATCTAAAAGAGTAAAGCTCTATATGTCCAGAACAACAGGCGTTTTATTTCACATTACTATGTGCGCTTTCTGAGCGTGCGCTTATGGGAAGTGCGCTTATAGGATGTGCGCTTATGGGAAGTGCGCTTATGGGATGTGCGCTTTTAGGAACACCCCGCATAACTCGTCTGGAACCCAGTAGACCGTTCTTTTCATTTTAACCTATTTTTGGTTTGTAAACCCGAAAAAAGGGCTCCAGAAGGCCTGCTTGATTAGGGTTTCAGAGGACTGGACCAGAAATCCAAAGGTGCTGGGTTCGATTCCCAGCTACGCCATTGCACATGCCTTACTTTTTCACCTTTCATACAATTTGGCTTTCTGAAACATCAATTAGGGTTTCTAGGGCTCAAACTAGGGTTACAGAATCCTAAATAGGGTTTCTGAAAGCATGATTGGAGTTTCTGAGGCCCAGAATAGGGTTCTGGAAACCTAATTTTGGTTTCTCAAGCCTTAAGAGTCGTTCTCTGGCTGCATCGAGTTTCAGTATTCAGACCCAAAATTGAAACTTTGATTGAGCTAGAGTAAGTTGGCACACTAATACACACTTATGAGTTATCGTTCAGCTGCAAAGGATTAGTGGATCTGACGCTCCTGTCCTGAGATATAGCCTTCCGAATATCGGTCCACTTAACTATGGGACCAACATTTCAAACTCGAATTTCTCGCTTCATGCTCGGAATTCGGACCTAAAAATTGGGGGTTTTAGAGTACTTTCAGACGGCTTTAAGAAACTTTTGTCAAATTTTCGTTTTCATAAAAAAACTTTTTTCGTCCCCTTTGCGCCCCCCTAGCTCGTCTGGAACCCCCAACCCTGTTACTTTTATTTCAGAAAAATGTTGCGCTATCAATTACCTACCGTTTGGTGTGAAGCATTGTTTGCTCAGACCTGGAGAACGTGAGAAAATTCAGGTCAAACATGTCCCGGTCGCAAAATTTTCGCACTTTTCTCAGGTCGTATATTTCCAAGTCCGATTTTCCACCTACTAGTACGAATTCGGACCTAAAAATTGGGGGTTTTAGAGTACTTTTAGACTGCTGTAAGAACTTTTTGTTAAATAATCGTTTTCAGAAAAAAATTTTTTTCGTCCCCTTTGCGCCCCCAGTCTGGAACCCCAACCCCCAAAAATTTTTTTATGAAAACGAAAATTTGACAAAAGTTTCTTAAAGCAGTCTAAAAGTACTCTAAAACCCCCAATTTTAAGTCCGAATTCGTACTAGTAGATGGAAAACCGGACTTGGAAATATTTGACCTGAGAAAAGTGCAAAAATTTTGCGACTGGGTCATGTTTGATCTCAATTTTCTCACGCTCTCCGGGTCTGAGCAAACAATGTTTCACACGAAACGGTAGGTAATTGATAGCGCAACATTTTTCTGAAATAAAAATAACAGGGTTGGGGGTTCCCGACGAGCTAGGGGGGCGCAAAGAAGGTGATAAAAAATTTTTTCTGAAAACGAAAATTTGACAAAAATTTCTTTAAGCAGTCTAAAAGTCACAGGGAAAACGACTTTGTTGACACGGTTAACACGGTGTGTATACACGTGTTTGCGGAGCGTGTCAACCGTGTCTTGTGAGCGTGTTAACCGTGTCACGTCATCGTGTATACATATCGCTAACACGCCCTTGGGTAGGCCGTATTAACGGGCCGTGTACGTATACATATCGTTGACACGTGTATATGGACCGTGTATACACATCGATACAACGTGTTTAGCTGACCGGCTCCCATCACTTGCCTGGCACCCTGGCTAGGATTATTGATCCTATGCTCTCTATCATACATGTAACAGGTCATCCGCCGATGGGGGGAGGGGGGTTGGGGGGGAGGTCTGGCGCCGGCCGGGGGGGTCTGAGCCAAAATTTTGGGGGAGGGGGGTGGGCACTAAAAAACGCTCAGAAATCGAAAAAATCGCAATTTTTTGGCTAAAAATTGCCAAAAATCGCTAATTTGGGCTGAAATAGAGCTAAAAAGTGCTGTTTTGCAGGCGATTTTGGCAATTTTTGTGTGTGAAATTGTAAAAAATTGCAAAAATTTGCTCGAAAATTTACTTGCCAGAAAAATCGGAGGGGGGGGTCGGTGAAATCGTCTCGGGGGGGGGGGGGGTCCCCATCTGGGGGGGGGTCTGGCCTAAGTCGGGTGGGGGCAGACCCCCCCAGACCCCCCTGTTACATGTATGCTCTCTATTGTAGTATTTTCTTCGTTTAATTCCAAACAAGGGCTCATCAAGCTGAAACGTCTTTATCACTGAAATGCTATACAACAGTTGAGATTATTTTCACTGATGGTAGACAGACGGCATACAGGTTTAAATGAATGGGTGCGGTCCGACCAGGGGAAAAAGCGTGCTTCTATCTGCACGGTAAAAGAACCGAAGTACCGACTATGGCAATAGCTTGACTATAAACAGGAAACAGGCTAGCAAAATCCGTTGATGGAGTCCTGCGAATAGAGTTCGAGTGGCTTTTGCAGGCCGATATCCCTGACCTTTTCTGATTCAAAATTCCCTGATCAACTATGATGAGTAGATTGAAATTCTGAAAAAATTGGCTTTAAAACGCATTTATTGGACTTTCTGTGAGTAAAATTTCTTGTTAAACATGAAATGCCCGGTCTACCATTTTCAAAACTAAAGTCAGTTAAAAAATAAGCTAACTGGCGGTTTTTTGCTAATAACTTTTTGGGAAGCCTCGGAGCGACTTGAGCCTCATAACCAAAGTTGTAGACAAGGTCGAGCTCCGGTCTGCGGTTAATGCTAATCTGCGCTACGTTTACTCTGAACACTAATTTGCGCAACGTAAAAAATGATCTTTTTTTCCTAATTGCGATGAAAATGAGATGACTGCAGGATTCGATTTCAGAGTCCTTGGCGACTCCAATGATGCTTTCATGACGTGTCTAGGCCAAACCGGCCGGTCAAAGTTTATAAAAATCGCGAAAAATGGAGTTTTTTTGAAAATTTCACAAAATAAGGGGGAACTTAGGCAGACCGACGGATTTGGCTGAAACTTCCTGAATGGGGTATTCATGAGCGCTGGAATCGATTCTGACACTTCCCGACAATGAAAACCTCACCCTGAGACCGTAATTCGGCTCCCAATGTGAGGTAGTCAAGCTCTGTCATATGAGATTGAGCAGTCCAATACCATTATAAGCATCCGCAATCACTTTTTAGGCGTTTACCATTACAACACTGCTACTTCCGATCCGATCCGACATACAAATTTGGAAATTTTTGTGTTAGAGTAGAAACCCGTTTTTCTTTAAGCTGTACCACCCCCTTATTGGAAGCCGAATTACGGTGTCAGACTGAGGTTTTCAAGGTCGGGAAGTGCCAGGATCGATTCCGGGGGTCATAAATATTATTCAGGAATCATCATTCAGGAAGTTTCACTGTTTGGCACTTTCCTCAAACAGTAATCTTCTCGAAGGTGTCCTTTTCAATGGCATGAGTCGATCTTGGAAAGGCACTGAGAACACTTCTCAAAGCGCTAATCGAGCGAAAAAGGAGAGGGAAGAAACTTGAAAGTCCACAGAGCAGTGCATTGACAGCTGTTAGACTAACAAAGAACGTGTAGGACCACAACAGTAGGAAAAGGGAAAGAGCAGTTGACACAGCATCTGAATGTTCACTACCACTTAGCTGCTCATCGATAAACAACTCCAACTCGTCAAGGTTGCCAGCTGAACTTGTAGTACCGTCATTATGTTAAGTAATGGATGTGGTATTTTTTGCAGTTTAGTAGAATGTTTATCGAAACTTGCTTAAATGATCAAAAATCTGTATGCACCTAAATTTATGTACAGTTACTGTATTTCGATTTTTGTCACTGTTCGTTAAACCTCTACACTGTATGTACGACACTGGCAGGTCGTATTTAAACTGCGGCACACATGGAAACATTTCTCTAGCCCAAATTATTTATAGAAACGATTTTCACTCAAGTGAGACTAAAAATCATTTCAGAAAATTGCTAAAATTATAAATCCCATTGCTTTTGATGCCTTTGATGTCTGCGAGGCCAGCAACAAACACACGGGTCTAAAGCAAGCATGACAAGGAATAAGCGAAAGAAACCTGTATGAAATAGTGGAGCCGCTGACACGGTTAGTTCGTTGCGTTGACGCGGTTAGCACGGTGCGTTAACACGATATGAAAACACGGTGCGTATACGCGTGTTAACGCATCGTGTTTACGGTGTCAACACTGAGACGCACTCCAGCGTGTTTACATATCGTTGACACGGTTTACACGGTGTGCGTACACGATGCGTTGACACGTGTATATGTATCGTGTTAACGGTGTCAACAAAGTTGTTTTCCCTGTGAGTACTCTAAAACCCCCCAATTTTTAACATGCATTTTGCGAGAAAGTCAACCAGAAGGAATCCAGCCGATCCAAGTGCATATTCGGAATCAGCGGGTCAACCTGCATCAGACTGACTGGTTTGTTTTTGATTTGGAGCAAAAAATTTTTTTTCGACAGTCTTCAAATCGCAAAACACCCCCCACCAACCACAATTTGGATCCGAAATATGTTAATTGTGTTTGGCCTTTAGTGTTGTATCATTATCTAAAATATTGAACGGACGACGCATATTTGGCAGAAGTTATAACGATTTTTCGGAAAAAAATGAGGCAGTGTTTTTCGGAAATTTTTCAGTTTTTCGAGAATATCTCGCTAACTGCGTAGGTTCCGGAAGCCTGGGGTACAGTGGGGGGTCTAGGGGGTCCCTAGGGACTAGAGCGCTAGAAAGGCCACCCTTAGAGCTATCGAACCATGTGCAGACCAATTCTGTATCTAGAGAAATGAGAGAATGGTGATCGTTTGAGTTGAGACTGTCAGACACAAAAAAATTGGTCAAAAAGTGGCTGGTGACCCAACTTTGAGGGGGTACAGCTCAGGTTCTAGGGGGTCCCCGATGTTCGAACATGCACCGTTGGTGTTCGTTTGGTATCTATTTTATCATATTTCGACACCAGCCGGATCGGGGAAAAAGTTGCTTGACCACGTTCCCTTATAGCTAAGTTGACTTAACTCGATCAGTTCAGAGACTGACTCTTAAATTAATCTACAAATCAAGCCCACTTCAACGGTATAAACTACAGTTGGTAGGTATACCTGAACCTGAACCTGAAACCTGGGTATTAACCTGAAAATTGTGAACCTGAACCTACTTGAAAATAGAAGTACTTACCTGACACTACTGTTATTTTACTAGTGGATTTTTATTTTACTATTTACTACAAATTCAGCTCTTCAATTTAATTTTTATTTTTGTTTTACTACCAGGCAGCTCCAAATTTACTAATTTTTGTTTTACTAATAATTTTACTAATTTTACTACTATTTTACTACGACTTTACTAGTCGTTAGGGGCAATTTTGCATCAATAATGCGAAGATCTTATGAATAATTAATGTTGGTGCTAAACAGTCGTTAAATTTGATTATGATATGAGGTTTTCTAGAACTTTAGAGACAAAATGTGTAAAATTCGACTAACAAAAGTGCTCCCACACATCTTTTATTGCAAAATTGATCAAGAATTTAGCTGGAATTCACCAAAAACTAGTAAAATAGTAGTAAAATTTTCGTTTTACTATTGACGGTCTTTGTTAATTAAATTTAATTTTTACTTTACTATTGGCTCTTAATTTTACTTTTTACTATTATTTTACTACTAGTAAAATACCACTAGTATTACTAATTTTTGTTTTACTATACTATAGTAAAATAACAGTACCTGACACCTACAGTCCCGCTCTCAAACAGCTCGACCAACTGCTAGAATTGGACGAAAATTGGGCCAACAACCAGGCATTCTTTGCAGGCGATTGTTGGCCCTGTTTATGGGGTGCCGGCTGGGCGTTAATTGCTGTTGGTGTGTAGGCCGATCTGACCGTTGGCCGCTACTTGGTCTTATTGGTCCCTACTCTTTTAGGCTCTGTCACCAATGTGGTTCGCGTTGAGGGCACGCAATTGATTGCATTGCATTCAAGCACTGACCGGCGGCCGGTTTACCGAATAAAATTACGCGCACTGCTTTCTAAGCACTGACCGGCAGTCGTTTGCCTAAAAAATTGCGCGCACTGCTTTCTAAAGCACTGACCGGCGGCCGGTTTACCTAATAAAATTGCGCGCACTGCTTTCAAACCACTGACCGGCGGCCGTTTGCCTAAAAAATTGCGCGCACTGCTTTCTAACCACTGACCGGCGGCCGGTTTACCTAATAAAATTGCGCGCACTGCTTTCTAATCACTGACCGGCGGCCGGTTTACCTAAAAAATTGCGCGCACTGCTTTCTAACCACTGACCGGCGGCCGTTTGCCTAAAAAATTGCGCGCACTGCTTTCTCAGCACTGACCGGCGGCCGGTTTACCTAATAAAATTGCGCGCACTGCTTTCTAATCACTGGCCGGCGGCCGGTTTACCTAAAAAATTGCGCGCACTGCTTTCTAAGCACTGACCGGCGGGCGGTTATTTGCGAAAGGCGAAGGAATTTTTGCGCTCGGAGTGGCAGCCGACTACCAAAGACGAACTGATCGCTGGTGCTGAACATTTTTGGAAGGAAAAATGCCCTACTACTATGTTATAAAACGTGCTTAAATTTGTGTGAAAGTTTTGCTAAATTGTAACAGCCGCGCGCAATGCCCCAACGGCCGGCGGTCTGTTGGCGGCGGTGTTGTCGTTTTGTTGTTGGTGTTGGTCATTTGTGGGTCCTGTTGGTGACCCAGCGCGCCTGTTGGCTTTGTTGTCGATATTTGCCAATATTGGCCAATATTGGCTGTTGGTCGAGCTGTTTGAGAGCGGGACTGTCACCTACTAGGTCGGTGCCTACTTTTCAGGTTTTTCTCGTCTTAAACTTCCCGGTACAAGTAGCACATACAGTCAACTTTTGAAATTGGTTAGATCAGATATTTCTTGGCGCTCTATAGTTTTGTTCTTAAAAATGGTGTGTGTGAAGCGACTAATGCACATTATTTGCATCTACTGTACGCGTACTGTAACTTAAAAATGAAGGCGATTATAGGGAAAAGCCCCATCCGGAAATTGCCTTTATGAAAACTTGTCTTCCGCTATGCCTAAGCCTAGCTTTAGTTTGTTTGTTGAACATAAGCTTAAACGTCAGCTAGTAGAACTTATGTAAGCCTGAGCCTTATAACTTAATGCCGGAACTTAGAGTTTGAAATGAACGTTCCTGGAGTGCATGAGGGTTTCCTACTACAATGGCGATCGGTCCATCATACCGCAAAAATTGTCCTGCGTTTTTCTCGTTTTTGTCGAATTGTTGGTTTGTAAATTTCGATTGCTTTGAACATGGATCGTTTTCTTAAGAAACGGAGCAGGAGCGCTATTGATTTAGCTCATAGCCGAAAATTTGTGTCTTATTTGAAAGTACCTGAACCTGAACCTGAAGCTGACACCTGGGTACTTTTGAAAAATGTGCCTGAACCTGAACCTGAACCTGAAATTGGATTTTAGAGATACCTGAACCTGGACTTACCTGAAATTTGGTGGTACCTACCAACTGTAGTATAAACCATTTTGTAAAAGGACTACATCAGACGAAACACCAGTCATTTGAATGTGTTTGTTAAAACCGAAAATGTAAAAAATAGCCAGAACTTTACTGACACCCAAACTTCAGAGGCTATAAAGTGGCCGTCTACCATCGATGACCCCAATATTTTTTATGGATCGAAAGCTTATGCTACGAAGTGTTTACAACTGTAATCAGCTCGGAATGAATTTGCCTAGTTGTTGAGATATGCTCAGATTGAAATTTTCAAGTCATGAAAAATCGCATTTTTCGAAGGTTCTGGTTGAAACGAAGAACACCACGAGATTCAGCGTTCCCGTTCTGACTAATTTAAAGTATTTAATTTAACTGATTCAGAAAAAAATAATTTGGTCTGGCTCAAAAGGTTTCCCCAACCATAACTATAGTACAAATTTAGCTAGGAAAATTGGAGCTCGAGAAACAATATAATAATACATGTAACAGGGGGGTCTGGCTGGGGGGTCTGCCTCCCACCCGCCTTAGGCCAGACCCCCCGGATGAGGACCACACCCCCCAAGACGATTTCGCCGACCCCCCTCCGATTTTTCTGGCAAGTAAATTTTGAGCAAATTTTTGCAATTTTTTACAATTTCAGACACAAAAATTGCCAAAATCGCCTGCAAAGCAGCACTTTTTAGCTGTATTTCAGTTGAAATTAGCGATTTTTGGCGATTTTCATCCCAAAAATTGTGATTTTTTCTATTTTTGAGCGTTTTTTAGTGCCCTACCCCCTCCCGCCCTCCCTACTCCCCCTAAATTTTGGCTCAGACCCCCCCGCCGGCGCCAGACCCCCCAACCCCCCTCGGCGGATGACCTGTTACTAGGGATGGGCACGTAAATTAATTTTCGTAACGCGCAACGTAAATTAAGCGCCGATTTTTAATTTACGTTACGCTTAACAATTACTGTAATTAAAAAAAACCGGATACGGAAATTAAACGAATACGAAAATTCAAATTTAGCAATACGTAAATTAATTTCCGTACGTGAATTAAGAGCCAGTGTCTGACAGCGTCGACCCTGTCTCCCATGCCCTATTGAGAGTTGAAATTTTGACTTTCATCGATTCCGCCCAAATTTGGTGTGGTAGTAGCATCTGATGAGTTATACTGGACCTGCAAAGATTAGTTCGATTCAACGCTCCAGAGTGGAATAATGCGCTCCGTAAATTTTCGCTCCTTAACTATGGGACCAAAAATTTGGAGCTTATTTTCTCGGGAATTAGCGCGAGTTGTGAACTGATATTTGGGGATTTAACTAGTTGTTTGTATGTCTCTGAAACACACTACTTAAATCTACAAATTTCGGAAAAAAATTTTTTTCGACCCCCTTTGACCCCATAAAACCCCCCAAAATACCCCCCCAGACTGCGCTACTGCGCTTTTTTATTTCAGAACTTTGTAGCGCTATTATTTCTGAATTTATTGGTGTAGCCAAATTGGGCGTTTGGGCTGCGGAACAACGTCATTTTTGGCCTCAAAGAAATTTTATCCAGTCAGAAAACTGCACAGGTTAACCCAAAAATGCCGGAATTTACTTCCAGCCTTTGATTGAGAAGCCGGATGTTTTAGGTTTCGGTCTCATTTGAAAGAGCGCGCCCTGGCCGATCGAGCAGTTGGTCGCCAGCCAAAAACAAACCACACAGTCCGGTACTAAAAGAGTCTGTAGTGAGCACGTTCAGCACATTGCGCTTTTCGAGAGAATCGACCTCGTATGTATGTATGTATGTATGTATGTATGTATGTATGTATGTATGTATGTATGTATGTATGTATGTATGTATGTATGTATGTATGTATGTATTACGCAATTTTTGTTTAGACCATTCATTACAAACTGCAAGGTCACAGACCAACACAGACAAAAGAGAAAAACCCAAGAAGGTCTATAAGGTCCAAAAGATCAGTCAAGCAGATCATCCGTCTCTGTTGCGCTACAGTTTATCTTCAACGGTTTTGAAGTTCTCATCGTTTATGTATTCATCGCGCTGAACAAAAATGTAGTCATCAGTATCTTGGGGCTGTTCAACATAAAGTTCATCTTCATCCTCATCCTCAAGGACTAAAACAGAATGGCCAACTAAACCATGACGGACTAGCAATTAATTGAACAAATAGTGGGTTGCAATTACTTTCAGTTCACTGCCGCTTTTGTACAGGGCCGTTTGGCCTGGCCTCCCCTGCTCATAGACAGAATGAGAAAGAAATCGATACCGTAGAAGTAATCAATAGTCTAGACTTGTGTAGTACAGGACATGAACCGCTAGAATCTGGCTGGGCTCTGTGTGAGTCTGCACCAAACATTAGGTTTAACTGGAACCAAATGTCCTGGTTATGAAAAGTTTGATGAATGTTGTGCACAATGAATGAAGCATAATTCCGGGACATTGGCAAAAGAAATGCTATATTATGTTCTGGATAATATGGGTAATTACATGCAACTATAGCAGATGAATCTAGCCAGCCACTATAGACAGTAGATGGTTTATAATTACTAATCGTGCATGTTTATGTTTCAGATAGCTCTGCACTTCATTTCCAGCCAGATGAGTGCCTCACAGAGCAGGAAATTATGTCAAGCTTTTCCCGAAAAGCTCGCAATGGTGGCAGGGGAACCAGGCCAAAAGGCCCTGCACAAAAGCGGCAGCGAACTGAAAGTAATTGCAACCCACTATTTGTTCAATGAATTGCTAGTCCATCATGGTTTAGTTGGCCATTCTGTTTTAGTCCTTGAGGATGAAGATGAACTTTATGTTGAACAGCCCCAAGATACTGATGACTACATTTTTGTACAGCGCGATGAATACATAAACGATGAGAACTTCAAAACCGTTGAGGATGAACTGTGGCGCAACAGAGACAAATGATCTGCTTGACTGATCTTTTAGACCTTATAGACCTTCTTGGGTTTGCTCTTTTGTCTGTGTTGGTCTGTGACCTTGCAGTTTCTAATGAATGGTCTAAACAAAAATTGCGTAATACATACATACATACATACATACATACATACATACATACATACATACATACATACATACATACATACATACATACATACATACATACATACATACATACATACATACATACATACAGTGGCAGCCAAAAGTTTGGACGCACCCCCAAAATTTTCAGTTTTCTGTTAATAACACTTGTTCTGTTTGCAGCTTGTGGATGAAGTTGCGTGCTAAGTTTGTGCATAGTACCCGTACATAACGTGAAACCATATGGTGTTCAGTCCCCCTCACGTTGCTGTAGTATGAATCAATTTTCGAAGGACCCCAGAAAAATGGGTGGACAAAAGTTTGGACGCACCTATGATTATCTTGATTTTTTGCTTTCCAGATGTTTTGTAGGGAACCTAGCGGCCGTAAATATGTGTTGCTGCTATTTAGTCTTCTTTTTATTGCAATTTAGCGGCAGTTTGGAGGATGGCTCAGTCCAACCAACTTATTCAACCAAAGAGGGTTATCGTGCTTGAGCTGAGACCAAGCGGTCTCTCTAATCTCAGGTAGCCTGACAAGTCGGATGTTCCGGAAATAGGTGTTCGTTCTGCCTTAGTCCTCCTCTCTGAAATCGGTTCAAACGTCAATCGGAAACGGGCCAGTCGACCGAAATCGCATACAACATGGCAGGAATGGGTCCTTGTGACGAGATGTCTAATTGATCGGCATAAGGCCGCTCATAAGGTAACAGAGCAAATCGAGGCTGCGTGTAGTCAAAGCATCTCTGCATGAACCCTGCACCGAATTCTACTGCGAAAAGGCTTGAGTTGTTGCATCGCAAGGAAAAAAACACCTATCAACTTTTGTGACCGCAAAAACGGTTCCTGCGGGCAAAGGCCCACTTAGATTGAACTGTTGTAGATCGGTTCCAACGTTTTCTGAGGGGACGAAAAGAAGTGGAATCGGTGCGGAAGCGATGGCCAGCTATATGTCAAGCCGTTTGCGGGCGAGGAATTCCGACCAGACTGTGCAGAGCATTGTAAAGTGGGGAGGCGGTAGCATTATGATGTGGACTTCTTTCCCATTGAAAGGCCCAGGGCCCATTTAGTGTATCCATAGGATCATGGCTAAAACCGTCTACACCAACATGTAGGTAGACATCATGCTCTCATATGTAGAACAGAACCTCGGGCTGAATTGGCTGTTTCAACAGGATAATGACCCCGAACACATGGCCAGGTCAGTCAAACAGTGGTTTGCTAACTACAAAGTCGCAGTTTTGGACCGGCCTGCTCGGTCACCTGACCTGAATCCAATCGAAAATTTGTGGAGATATGTCCAGAGAGACGTTATCAGTAAAGCACCCCTAGATCTGTCCGATCTGGAAACTGCCATCACCGAATTTTGGCTTTGTATTCCCCAGTCTGTGTGCCAGAAACTAGTCAATTCTAAGCCCAAGCGCTGTGCAGTTGTGGTCAAGTCTTGTGGCTTCCTAACAAGTGTTAGTCGCCTAAATACATGTTTCATTCTTGCTTGTTCTTTATTGTTGCAGGTTGCTCCGTTTTTTTAAAAAATCAGTTGGTGCGTCCAAACTTTTGTCCACCCATTTTTCTGGGGTCTTTGGAAAATGGATTCATACTACAGCAACGTGAGGGGGACCGAAGACCATATGGTTTCACGTTATGTAGGGGTACTATGCACAAACTTAGCACGCAACTTCATCCACAAGCTGCAAACAGAACAAGTGTTATTAACAGAAAACTGAAAATTTTGGGGGTGCGTCCAAACTTTTGGCCGCCACTGTACATACGTGGTCGATTCTCTCGCGAACTGGCTCTTAAATACTCAAAAACAAAAGAAAACCGCAATGTGCTGAACGTGCTCAATATAGACTCTTTCAGTACCGGACTTTGTGGTTTGTTTTTGGCTGGCGACCAACTGTTCGGTCGGCCAGGGCGCGCTCTTTCAAATGAGACGGAAACCTAAAACATCCGACTTCTCAATCAAAGGCTGGAAGTAAATTCCGGCATTTTTGGGTCAACCTGTACAGTTTTCTGACTGGATAAAATTTCTTTGAGGCCACAAATGACGTTGCTCCGCAGCCCAAATGCCCAATTTGGCTACACCAATAAATGGAGAACTAATAGCGCTACAAAGTTCTGAAATAAAAAAGCGCAGTAGCGCAGTCTGGGGGGGTATTTTGGGGGGTTTTATGGGGTCAAAGGGGGTCGAAAAAAATTTTTTTCCGAAATTTGTAGATTTAAGTAGTGTGTTTCAGAGACATACAAGCAACTAGTAAAATCCCCAAATATCAGTTCACAACTCGCGCTAATTCCTGAGAAAATAAGCTCCAAATTTTTCGTCCCATAGTTAAGGAGCGAAAATTTCCGGAGCGCATCATTCCACTCTGGAGCGTTGAATCGAACTAATCTTTGCAGGTCCAGTATAACTCATCAGATGCTACTACCACACCAAATTTGGGCGGAATCGGTGTAAGTTAAAATTTCAACTCTCAATACCAAGGGTCGATCAGCCCAGAGACCGGCTCTTAATTTACGTTCCTAGCGTAAAACAGATTTTTTTGTTGAATCCTGAGCCCACCGTATTGCTTTGTTGTATTATAGGCATATTTTTGGTTACTAATGAATCTTAAATGCGACTTTTAAGGCTAATTTTTCGAAAAATTTTCGCCCTTGTCGCACAGAAGCCCAATCCCACTCTGCGAACTGCTAAACCGGTTAATTTCGGTCAATTTTACGGTCGAAATATCTTGTAGATACTGTACGTTTTTGAACGCTTGAATTTGTCAATGTGTTATCTCCCTGTATAAGAGAATAGGCAGAAAAGCCAGGCAACTATAAATTCATGTGTAGGTGTTGTACTACTGTTGGAAACATACATGTCGCTGGGTTTTTTGGTGGGGGGGGACCTTTTGAAATCCCAATTAGGGTTTTGGGACCAAGTCCAAAGTGGGTTTTGCGACCTTTTTGGGGGGTCCAAAGGTGGGTTTTGTCGACCTTTTTTAGGGATTCTGGGGCGAAAAATGGCTTCAAAACCCTATTTGGACCGAAAAAGGCGTTAAAAACCCTGTTTTTGCATTAAAAATGCCTTAAAAACCCTGTTCCGGTTGAAAAAAATGCCTTAAAAACCGAATATTGAAGCAACGAATGTAATAAAAAGCTGTTTTGCGCTCAAAATACGTATTGAATATGAGTTTCAGCGATAAAATACAGATTGAAATGCGTTATATTGACTAAAAATAGTTCAGAGAAGCTTAATTTCGATTCTAAGGCACGCGCAAAACCCTGTTTTGACTTATAAGATTACTAAAAAACCCTATTTAGTGATTTGAATGCAGTGCTAAAACCCGGTTAGGACAACATACTGTAGATGAAGGTGCAAAGCATTTATACACACTAAAAATACTATGTTGAACAGATTCAGATGATCCATGATTGAGAAAGGACACAATTTGCCTTTATTTGTCTTGCTGTCAAAAATGTGTATGCAGTAAAATATCCGTCCTTGAGTACATGAATGACTAAAATGTACATTTTTGTGATTATGTGTGATCCATTTGATTGGCAAAACTCGATAAAGCTTTTACGTTAAATGGCTCGTCAAAGGTGTTTGCATAAAATAATGTTATAGAATGTGTGCCAGTTGCTTTCCATTTGGCTGCTGCATATGTGGCGTGCTCACTGGCTGCTGATGCTCAGGGAAATGGAAGTATGTATTATTACAGTTCGATTCCAATGCCAATATGAGATTTAAAACTGACTGATCTGAACGGTAGCACCTTCCCCATTCTATCATGTGGTTTCTATAGAATGTGCACTTGTAAGAATACTCTGTAGAGCCAGGGGGTGTCATGCATCCTTCCTCCAGAGCACACCAAACATAATACCGCATTATCCTCTGTGTTCTAGGATGTCGGGTATACAGGGCAATGCTGGCACCCAGTATATGCTGTAGCTTTGCACAAACGGTGGACAATGGAAAGTATGCATACATTCCAGGTGGAGTGTGCGAAAATATCGAGAAGTCTGGACTCTGCTGTGGCAATTGCAAACCGATTTCATAGGCAGCATCATACAGTCTCTGAAAGTGCACAAAGATTTAACCCTTTGCTGAAGACTATACGCCATATGGCATATGAAAATTAGCGTTGTATTCGAGTACTGTCCCGATTAGGGACAATATTGCAAGGGACCATCAATAAAATCAGCAGACCCGGTGCCTGGTCCAATGCGTCGCCCATTGGCTACTCTGGCCCTGGCTCTGCGCCTGCGATTTGATTGACGCGTGGTGGCTCAGATTAGTGATGTAAAATTATGGAATTTGAATTTCAATTCAATTACAATTAAGACATGATTTCTGTAAATACCAACTTCCCATAGGTACAGTTGCCCCAACTTTGTTGGATCTTTGAACTTTGTATATCGTTGGATAGCGCTTCCCTCACATAGTAAGAAACCACATTTGAATTTTTCAATTTCCCACCCTCTTTTGAAAAACGATGGGAAAACGCCAAAAATGGTTTTCCGACCATAACTTCTGAGCGAAACAACATTTTGTAAAACTATGTACACCATTCAATTGCTCATGAAATTCTGCATCAGATAAACTATATCTGTTTGTCTCACGGGGTGGCCAGATATGAACTAATCTATTTAGATATGATGTAACTTTGAACATTCGTAGCTAGCAGCAAACAATTTGCCCGCCCGTGTGTCAAATAAGGCCGCCAGATTGCTCCACTAGTGTACGTAATTAGGACAGTGTCCATTGTCTGGCCCCTGCCCTGGCCGAGACGATACACAGCAGATACAGTTTAGTGGTTCTAAATATCTCGGTGGAAACGACACAGTCGGCGTTCAAGAGATGACTTAGCTGTTCAACTGACAACATCTGAAAGTTCCTGCCCTTTACCCGGTTGGGGCAGACCATACTCCATTTGGAGTAGTTGGCCTGCGGTTAGCGTTTTCGAAAATAGGCCGACGCTGCGCTAACCGCTGTTCAACTGCGATGGGCGGAGTTGAATTTAGAGTTTCGTAGGCCGCGCGCCAAATTTGGCTGGCTGCCAATTGTTAAATTTTCGAATCTGTGATCTCATCCAAAGGCGGAACCTGACCCTTTTTCAGGGCCTTTTTTACACAGAGGGGAGTACGCCTCAGTCGCATCTATTTTCCATCAATTTTACGTTGTCTAATAGCCGTCCCACTACAAAAAGATTGAAAATTGCTGTCAAGATTCGTTCTATTTTCGAAGAGAACCGTCTTAGTTAAACTATCCTCAAGTGTCGATTTACGCCCACAACAGCGGTTAGAGAATCTATTTTCGCTTTACATGCGAAAATAGAAAACGCTAACCGCTGTCGATTTCCGAAATTAGCCAGCGGTTAGCGTTTCGCGAATTTAGGCGTCTGGCGCAAGGAGATACAACCGTTCACCGGAAACGATCTTGCTGCAAGAACCGGAAACCACCTGCCCCCACAAAAACGATTAGGCAATTAGCTGCAATAAGCAGAGCATTCTTTGTTAATGTCACTGGGACTGACCTTGCCTTTGGCGTTTACCTTTCATGCCATGTCATACCGCCAATGTGCGCGCGTGCAAGCGGCCAACGCAAAGTCAATTAAGAATAGCCGCCTCTCCCTGACTGGCGGCCGCGAGCGGGCCGGCCGATTAACGGGACATAACCGACCAATACCGTGGCTAAACTATAAAAGTTAGTGGCTAAAATATAAAAGGTTGTGGCTAAAATATTAAAGTTTGTGGCTAAAATATAAAAGGTTGTGGCTAAAATATAACAGTTTGTGGCTAAAATATAAAAGTTTGTGGCTAAAATATAAAACGTTGTGGCTAGAATATAAAACGTTGTGGCTAAGATATAAAAGGTTGTGGCTAAAATATTGAACTAATCTATTCAGATATCATCTAACTTTGAACATACGTAGCTAGCACGTAAACAATTTGCCGGCGGGTGTGTCAAAAACGCCGCCAGATTGCTCCACTAGTGTACGTAATTAAGACAGTGTCCATTGTCTGACCCCTGCCCTGCCTGTCCCACACGCAGGCAGGTTTAATTACACTTAGCAGGCCAGCTGATCGCAGGTGGAAAGAGAGGTGGACAAACGGCCTACCCTGCCCTTTGATTCAGCGTTTTTGATTGATTGCTGGATGTCCGGCCGTTTACCTACGTGATTCTTCATTGACACAACCCACGCACTGCCAATAAATCAAGCATGGCGTTTAGCGCTGGTACTTTTCGGTGGACTGTAGCTATTTTCAGCCAGAAAGACAAGTCAGTCAACCGCAATATGATACTTTCCCAAATCTGAGATAGCATGCAGTAATTGGTTGTGAATGGGCTGATGTGTGAAACAATAATGTAGAAGTCAAAAGTAAGTCCATCAGGCGCTACTAGTCTGTCTAGACGAATAAGAAGGCTGCTCGCTCCAAAAATGCTTGTCTGGTTATTGCTCGATTCACAAATTCATATTATTTAGCGAATATGAATATGACTTTTCGCAAATAATATTGGTACGTCATATTTCCTGTAATATGCATATTATTTTGAGGCCTTGAAATAATATGAAATATAATATGACCATATCTCATATCATATTATTACCGTGAGACAAAGAGCTATACTTATTTTATTCAATGAATTTTTTGGCCAAAAAAAATTGAATTTATACTTTCATAAGCACAATTTTTTGGGTTTTTGACCGATTTCATGGTCTAAACCTGAAAGGCCACAGAATTTTATTTGGTGTTTTAGAAACTATCTCTATTTAGCATCGAATTAACACCTTAATTTGAAAATCGGAATGTACCCCTTTTTGGCTATTTTGCATTTTATGGTGCCCACTCACTCAAATCCACCAACTGTCGATCAAAGGTTTTCGGCCATAACTCATGGACCTGGACCAGGCGCACATCAAAATCGATTACACCACTCGATTCGCCATCAATTTCTGCATCAGATGCACTGTTATTATTAGACTCTACTTTGTTAGTTTAGTGAAAAGAGTCGGATCTACTTATTTTCCTTAGTTGATATTAGCAATCATTAGCTTAGGTTTTTGATTATTTGTGGCTTATACGTGCGATGCCACAGAATTTTACTAGCTGTTTAGAAAACTAACCGTATTTAGCATCGAATTAACCCATTAATTTGAAAATCGGAATGTACCCCTTTTTCGCTATTTTGCATTTTATGGTACACACTCACAGAAGGTGGTCAACTGTAGATCAACAGTTTTCGGCCCACAACTCATGAACCGAGAGGCGCACTTTAAAATCTTCTACACCATTCGATTCGCCATTAATTTCTGCATGAGGTGCGCCATCAATGTTACTCTACTTGAATTTGTAGTCCATATACAAACTAAGCTTACTGAATAAATACAACAGTGCTTTCATTCTTGTCTGGCCATTGCCAAAAGGAAGGAAAGTTTGATTGGTTTGACGTTTTCTGCACGTTATCTTAACTACGTGTACATGGTTTGATCACACTTGGACCAGGTATCCTACGTAGCTATGCACAGAACAGGGCAAACAGTTACTAATCAGAATCGAAAGATGTGATCATCTTACTTATAACGCGGTTGTGGTTTCTTGAATACAAACTGAGCACCTTGCTGAGAAACTTGTGCTGTGTGTTTCACATCAGGCGCCTTGGTCAAAACCGCACCCAAAGGAGAAGGTGTAGCTGCATCTGATGAAATCCAGAGCTCTTTTTCTAATTTGATTCCATACACTGTCTCATACTCATACACAAGTGCACCTCTCGGTTCATAAGTTATGGGCCGAAAACTGTTGATCTACAGTTGACCACCTTTTGTGAGTGTGTACCATAAAATGCAAAAAGCGAAAAAGGGGTACATTCCGATTTTCAAATTAATGGGTTAATTCGATGCTAAATACAGCTAGTTTTCTAAACAGCTAGTAAAATTCTGTGGCATCGCGCGCATAAGCCAGAAATAATCAAAAACCTAAGCTAATGATTGCTAATATCAACTAAGGAAAATAACTAGATCCAACTTTTTTCACTAAACGTTCAAGTAGAGTCTAACAATAACAGTGCTTCTGATGCAGAAATTGATGGCGAATCGAGTGGTGTATTCGATTTTGATGTGCGCCTCTCGGTTCATGAGTTATGGCCGAAAACCTTTGATCGACAGTTGGCGGATTTGAGTGAAGGTCGGTTTATACTTCATTTTTCAGTAGACAATAGACAAATAGACAAAATTCGCATAGACAAATAGACAGTAGACAAATGACACGTTTGTCTGTCTGTGTAGACACTAAAAAAAGAAGAAAAATCAAAGAATAAAAAATGTCGCGTCTTGTTGTTGCTGAAAAAGAAAGAGTATTTGGACCAAAGACGCAAATGAAGATGGACAGTTCATTCGCTGCATCAAAATCGAAACTGAGAAGGATTTCTTACGGTTGTGTAAATCACATACGCGTAATCGACCCATAGATGCACCACACCTACTTCCGGATGTCTCAAGATTGTCTGAAGGTTCCAGTGCTACTACAACTACACAGATTCGGGAAATGTTTCTGGACTACATTGTGCAGGAAGGCATTGTTGAGTGGCAAGAAACCGCGATTCAGAAAGGACTCCTTTGCTCAACTGCTATTAGCTGATTGACTGTGTTCGTAGATGTACATACATAAATAGAATGCTTTATCAGCTATACACACCCAGTGGCGTATCCAGGGGGGTGTAGGGTGTGGTGGAGGTAGGAAGAAAAGGTCTGTCTATAAGAAACTAGTGAATTATGTACTAAAACTGTCTATTTTGTGCTCAGAATGCCTTCTAAATGCGGTTTTGAAGGCCAAATTTTCAAAAATTTCTCGCCCTGGTCGGGCAGAAGCCCAACCAGGCCATTATAAACTACTAAAACTTGTAATTTCTGTTAATTTTAAGCTCGGAATGCGTTTTAAACGCGTTTTTGAAGGCTAATTTTGCTAAATTTTTTTACCCTGGTTGGGCAGCGACCAACCAGGCACTTTCAAAATTTTACACCCCCCTTTCCAAGATCCTGGATACGCCACTGTACACACCTACCAATTCAGTGCTTACTTTATGAAAAACAAGTCCACTTTATCCACTTTTGCATAATATACATACAGGGTGGGCCATTTATCTATTCCCAGTTTCATTAGGACATAACTTTTTCCTACACAGACCGATTTTGCTGAAATTTTGTATAGATACACCCTGATACTTCAAGTTTTTACTGTTGAAATTTTAGCGCGTTCTGACATGAAATGTCTGAATAACAGTAAACTTTTCAAAAGTTCGTTATTGCACTGTGAATTATACTCGTAGTACAAAACGAGGCTGGCGATTTGTTTCTTTCTGCCTTCTGATGACAATTTTTGTATCGATGCTTTAGGAACCCTTTATATTCCGTTTAATAACTGAAAGAGCACATCAGGATCGCCTCTGAAGAGATTACGGTCGAGATGCGGCAGAAGACTACAATGTATGCTGGAGTACCGACTGAGGCTGGAGAAAGTGATCGAAAAAAGTGGCGGCCACGTGGAGACGCATAACTAGCGACCAGAGTGAAGCATTAATTTTAAATTTTAACTGTAAAAATTTGAAGTGTTAACATGCATTTTGCGAGAAAGTCAGCTTTTGGACGGCAAGTTGGTGACCTCGCCGATCTGGCTAAAATTTCATGAGCGTAAACTAGACCACGAACGATGACCATCGGCGCATATTAGATGAAAAACACCCCCCTAGAACCGGAGCTACACCCCCTCAAAGTTGGCTCGCCAGCCGTTTTTTGGCCAATTTTTGGACCTCTAATGACCAAAATTCAAACGTGTGCCGTTTGCGCATTTCTAAACCGACAGCTTTCGCATGCACACCAATCGATAGCTATTTCAAAATACTTTAAATCCCCCACTCAACTTTTTCCGTATCGTATCTGGTTAGCGAGTTATTTTCCGAAATGTACCAAAAATGGCGAAAATTCACCCTCCATTTTTTGCAAATATTCGCCCATAACTCCAGCCACGGACGTTTGGGAAGGCTGGAACTTGCTTCAAAAGTTAGATCAGACTTGCCCACACATAATCCACACAAATTGGTCAAAATCCCTGGGGGGTCGCGGGGGGGGGGGTTTGGCCCCCTCAAAGGTTTCCGGAAAAAATTTTTTTGCTCAAAATTAATATCAGAGTAGTCTATCTGATGCAGTTTGGGGCGCTGATTTTAAATATAAAGTCCGTTTGGCTAGACTCAGCTTCGATCGGAAGATATTCAAGTCCAAAGTTCCGAAAATCAATGCCCGCCTGGTGACCGTATGTTTTTATGGCAAGCCTAAACCGAGTCCGGGTGCAGTTTTCTAGACCTATTTCGGCCTGCTGAGTTCAAAGCTAACTTCATTTTTGCGCTACGGTTTCTGGTTCGGGAGTTATGGCCATTTGAAAATCACTACTACAAAAAAGTCCAATTTTGGCAGTGCGCAAAAAATCATTTTTTTTATCCAGGCCCAAACTTTTATTTCTGACCAGCTTACCGGATGTACTTTTTACCGGATGTACTTTCCCACTGATTCCAAAAATGATCTTACTTTTGTTCTAGAACCTCTCCTTCGAGAGATATGGCCGTTCAAAGTTTCGCGGCAAATCTGCACTTACAGTCTCTCACTCTGCTTTGACCTGCTAAACCGATCGGTTTGATTAGAGCCGTTATTGTTGCTTTGGCTCTGTCCTACTAGATGTAGATTTATTCGACACATCCAAAAAAATGACTTGTTTTTTACTGTACGACGTCTACTTCAAGAGATATAACCATTCAAGGGGGAGGCGGGGGGGTGAGATGGGGGATTTCTGTCTGACCTGCCGAATCCACCCCACAAGCTGTCCGAAGACTTGTCTGTTATGAGCGAGAGACGGAGATCCAAGTACAATAAATAGCACGATTAATGGCACAAGAGAATATCTCGAATAGCAACAGCAGCAAACCACAACTACAAACAGCATAAATAATGAGATAATAAAAACACAGTCTACATCGAAAAACTATTATAAGAGCTCAATCGAAAAGCATGATAAATCCGAACCCCACAAGCTGTCCAGAGCCTTTTGCCTGTTATGAGTAACAGATCCGGCGCTTTCAGGCAAATTTTTTGTTGTATTTTCGATGTTTTTTAAAATGAACTATTTTGCTACTGTGAAACATGAAGCTGGTGTGACCGCCACCTTAATGGATGTCACTTAGCTGTTTCGTTTCACTGTTCTTCTGCCGGCTGGGGGCCTCACAAATCCAGTCACAGTTAAGAAAAATCGCTTTTTAGAAAAATCGAAGGGATCGTCTTCGACATTTCCCTAATCGTCATCATCACTATCTGTTGAATCTTTTCTTTTTTTCCAATTGGTGGCCCTCCAGGAGGCAAATGAAAAATTGGCGGCTCCATGTTCTAGAGCAGTTTGCTTTTCGCGGGCCTCTGCATTTTCCCGTTGTTTCTGATGGAAAGCCCGCTCTTGAGGGTCACTGTACTCAGGCACTAAGCAGTAGTCAAATGGCCACTGGCCCGGTCCCTCCACTTCTGTTGGGCTTTGCCGCATAGGCAATCGCTGCCCTTGTTCCCAGTGGTGTTCCAAGAACCTACGTGGACCGCTGCTCAGTGACCATAACTGCTCCCAAGTTGCCTCAATTGGATATTGCTTGGCAGTTGCTTTTCCAAGAGTAACAGACTCTGAAAAAAAGGTATTATGTATCTTTCTGATCTGAATATATAGTTGAATAAATCAAATAATCAGATTAAAATGTTTACTTGTAGTTTCCTTTTTAAATCCAAGCAGCTCAGTACTGGCCAATGAACTTGCAGCTTGCCAACGCCTTTTCTGACGCATCTTCTTCCCACTGCGTGGAGTTCCAGAACTGGACCTTCCAATCATTGGGCAAAGTCAAATCGTTGCAGTTGACTTGCAACTGATTCGAAGGCAAGATCAGTCTGGTTCGAAGCGTGGTCTTGCTGTTCAGGTTGCAGAGCAGCCACAGTTGTCATGCAAGCCTGGCCTCACTTGAGTCTAAACAAACAGAAAAAGTTTAAGGTAATGCATGCATACATATGGAGTCGTCAGTGGCTGATTACCGAAAACAGGCCCATAACTGCGACGCATCTCCTTGGGCATTTATCCTGAAGTGCAGCCGTTTTCCAGTTGCCAACCAGCTTCACCACCTTTGCAAGTGGAGTCTTTCTCACTCATCCAGTCAGCTGAGCGCTCTCTTCAAGGAGCACATCAGTCACGCTCTTTCTTTTACTGCCCCTGCCGTAGATCTTGCTCAATTAGGAAGCTTTTCTCTTTAAAGTCTGGTGACTGATTGCAGACACTTTTTCGACTGCCACTAACTGCTGCTTCTTTAGACTGCTTTGCTATTTTATTGCCGCCGAATAGCAAGCATCCGTTGTTTGTGCACATTCGGCTGGTGGCTGGATGGGCTGGCGGTAGATGTTTCTTGGGAGGGAGATGGAGAGGCCATCATAGCTGGAGCTACCCTCTCTGAAGAGCTGGCATTGACGTTACGGGGCATGCTGATGCATGTGAGATATCGCATCAGATGACAGGGTCAGTGCAACCCGTAACATCAAGCAGGTACATGAGCAGAAAGTCCAGACTGGCAACGGCGTCCCTAGAAGCAGAGACGTTGAAACAGAACCAGAATACTTTACATATAATCTCAACTTACTTTTGCTGCATAGTTCACATAACGAGGCTCCAAAAGACACACTCTGTGCCCAGGTCTCAACTCCATCCCAATACTTAGGCAGATTGGCATGAATTCAGGATTCCAGCCACCTTTCTTAACTGCATACCCCTCCATCGTGACACCAAAAATAGTTTGAATGGTTATATCTCCCGAAATAGACGTCGTACAGTAAAAAACAAGTCATTTTTGGATGTGTCGAATAAATCTACATCTAGTAGGACAGAGCCAAAGCAACAATAACGGCTCTAATCAAACCGATCGGTTTAGCAGGTCAAAGCAGAGTGAGAGACTGTAAGTGCAGATTTGCCGCGAAACTTTGAACGGCCATATCTCTCGAAGGAGAGGTTCTAGAACAAAAGTAAGATCATTTTTGGAATCAGTGGGAAAAAGTACATCCGGTAAGCTGGTCAGAAATAAAAGTTTGGGCCTGGATAAAAAAAATGATTTTTTGGGCACTGCCAAAATTGGACTTTTTGTAGTAGTGATTTTCAAATGGCCAGAACTCCCGAACCAGAAACCGTAGCACAAAAATGAAGCGCTAGCTTTTGAACTCAGCAGGCCGAAATAGGTCTAGAAAACTGCACCCGGACTCGGTTTAGGCTTGCCATAAAAACATACGGTCACCAGGCGGGCATTGATTTTCGGAACTTTGGACTTGAATATCTTCCGATCGAAGCTGAGTCTAGCCAAACGGACTTTATATTTAAAATCAGCGCCCCAAACTGCATCAGATAGACCACTCTAATAATTTGAGCAAAAAATTTTTTTCAGAGCTTTCTGAAGCCAAACCCCACATTTTAGGGATTTTTTGGTAATTGTGTGGGTCCATATTGTGAAGACGGTCTAGATCACTTTTGAAGCAAAGTTCCAGCCTTCCCAAACGTCCGTGGCTGAATTCTGGGCGAATATTTGCAAAAAATAGGAGTAATTTTCGCCATTTTTGGTGAGCTGAAAAAATAACTCGCTAACCGGGGCTCACGATACGGAAAAGGTTGATGAGAGTTTAAGTATTTTGAAGTACTTCTCGATTAGGCGTAAGCTGTCGGTTTAGAAATGCGCAAACGGCACACGTTTGAATTTTGGTCGTTAGAGGTCCAAAAATTGGCCAAAAAACGGCTGGCGAGCCAACTTTGAGGGGGTGTAGCTCCGGTTCTAGGGGGTGTTTTTCATCTAATATGCGCCGATGGTCATCGTTCGTGGTCTAGTTTACGCTCATGAAATTTTAGCCAGATCGGCGAGGTCACCAACTTGCCGTCCAAAAGCTGACTTTCTC
>JASANB010004748.1:0-16721 GCA_030248155.1 Sabatieria punctata
TTAACATTTGGTACAAGTGGCACAGAGTCAAGGTTGCTCTCAGATAGTGGGGACGCAGGCAGGACGGGCTCCGGCAGTCCCTCAGGGTCATCGCCGTTGTCAACCAGTTCACAGGTTTGGTTAATTGAGTCTGTAGCTGGAGTCAGTTCCATTTGTGCAGTATCGTCCGATTGATTGATTGGTTCAGATATTGGAGTAGACTCCCTCGCACGAATCATATAAATTGAATGGTCAGTAATTTCGGAGTCATGTAATCTATGTAGTTCCCGGCTAATTTCATCCAGATAGGTGGTAGCAATGGAGTCAGTTTGGTCCATCGGTTCGTTATTGGTGTTGTCCTGGTTTGTTTCAGTTGGTTTCGGGCTTTCTGGATTGTTGTGTTCATTTATTGGGTGATCATATTGAAGTTCCGGCTCCTGGGCACGTGCAGAAAAGTTCCGGCCATAATTCCGGGTATAGGTAATTTGGTTGTTGTTGGTAGTTGGGGTTGAGTAGCTGGCTGGTCGGCGGTTGTAGCCGCTTCTAAATTTAGTTGGTTGGGAATTAGAGTTGCGTTGAGACATAGATATTTGAGGAGGGCGTCGGTCATCAACAGCTTGAGAGGCAGGATGTGGCGGCCGTGTTTGACCTTGCCTGGGTCATTAAAAGTTTGTCTTTGGCCACCGTAACCTCGCGCATTTGGCCAATAAGGCTGCTGACGTTGCGCCGCCCATAGATTGCAGGTCCAGCGTGTATGGCCGATTTTGTCGCAGTAATCGCATCTCGGTACTTGGTGGTTGAAGGGGCGTGGCCTTGGTTGTCCTTGACTTGCGAATCTATTAGGTGGATGAACTGGTGCAAAACGGCCGTTGAAATTCTGTCCTTCAGGTCGCCGCATAGGAGGCCGTGCCGCGTTTCTCTGGTCCAGTGCCTTGTCGACAATTGAGAGTAGTTTAGATACGGTACCTTCGGCTGGTGGGTTTGCGTTCGAGTTGGTGTTGCTGGGCTTTTGGTCTGAGTTGGGTTGGGCTGTCACAAAGCCGGCAAAGGCCCCAGAATCGGAGGGTGCTTGTCCAGCAATTAGGTACTGGGTTGATTCGATATATCTGGCTCGTTCATAGGCGCTTTGTAGAGTTTTTACTTCTGACTTGATTACCTCCGTACGCATTGGTTCCTTCAGGCCCTTTATAAACTTCAGACGCAAGTCCTCATCCCTCATTTTCTGGGTTTTTCCCGGCCATGCAGCTCGTGCCAATCTTTTTAAGGCAGCGTAGTAATCTGCCACCGTATCATTGGGTTGTTGAGTACGGTAGTCTAGTTCGTTTTGACAGAACGCCGAAAAGTTTTCTGGCTGTAAAGCCTTTCGTAGTTCGTTGCATACACTGTCGTAGTCAGGTTTCAGCTCTGCCGGTATGTCACGATATGCCTCCTCGGCATTGCTGTTCGGAGTTAGAAGACTAGGCAGCATCTGCGCTCGCCACTCTGGTGCAATGCCGAGCGAAACGCACGCTCGGTCGTAGTGGCTTTTCCATTCATCAAACGTCATTTCACTGGTGCCTCTCCCAGAGAAGCTTTGGATATTTGCATGGTTCTGGAGCAGGAAAGCAGCCTTTTTACCTTCGTCCAATTCGGTAATACGGTCCATTCGTGCCGCCACTGAGAGGTTGGCGTCCTGGGTGAGTCGTATGGCTTGTGTAAGGGACGTCAGAAGTCCCGGTAATATTTCCAGGGCCCTTCTGGTGTCCTGGCGCAGTTCGCGCTGTTGTGAGGGAGGTGGGTCGTTATTTTCGTGAGTGTTTGGTTGAGTGGTTGACCCATTGGTAGCCATTGATAGTTTTTGATTTGTAGATAATGGATGGAGAGCTGGAAATCGAAGTTGGAAAGTTTGAATGGTGGTGGTATGGTATTTATTTGGACTTCTAATCCAAACGCGGTTGAGTGGACGACTCCCGCCGCTGGATGCCAAATGTGACCGGAGGGACCGCCGGAGAGGGACTACGGTAAGTCGGAGAGCAAGTAAGACCAAGTTTTATTGGGTATAGTGAGAGAACTGACTGTGGTACAAAAGAATAGGTGGTTAAGTAGTCCTAAGTGGGTTAGGAATGCGGTAGTTAGTGCCCCGAAAACCTTAAGTCGTTACTAGTTTCGAAAGGTCGTTCCGTAGGCGATAATTAATGGCTCGTCCGACTCGCTCGTCTGTAGTAAAAACGCCGTTGGGTGGTACGGTAGAAAATACTTGAGTCACACTAGAGTGAAAATCGTTTCTATAAATAATATTGGCTAAGAGAAACGTTTCCATTGTACTGTAGTTTTAAGGCCTGCTAGTGTATATATGGAGATTTTAACAAGCAGTGATAAAATGCGGGACTATTTTGTTGACTGTGAATGTACTGTAATAAAGTACATGGAGACTTAATTATTTATTACAGTGTAAAGTTAGGCCAAAACCAGACCAACGCTGTCTAATGACAAAGCAAGTTTGGGACAGGGAGTAGGGTCAGAGACTAAAAATCCTTCAAATCCGATATTTTGGATGGATATCGTAATAAAATGTTTCTATATGCCCCAAAAAAGCAAAATTACAAAGAAAACATTGCGATCACTGGGAATTTTCAATAAAAATTGCACTGAGCTGGACAAAAAATACCGATTCCTAAATGCCTGGGTATTCCCAAAATAATCGGTATACCCGGTATGGGTATTTATTAAAATACCTGGAATGGGTAGGTATTTATTGGGTAGGTAATACCGAAAATACCCATTTTTCGGTATGGGTTCGGTATACCCAATCAACAGCAGTCTCAGAAACATTCAGAAATTTCATTGAACAGCTTTTTGGTTCTACAGTATGATGTTTAGATACCGAACTTTATAATCCAGGCTTTTTGCGACATACTTGAGGCTTGATGACAAATTCCTGACCTCAAAGAATTGCAGTATAGTATGTACAGTAGGCATGTTTCCAACAGGCAAGAGATATGCACTTTCCTACAAAAATTTGTTTAATGTTCATTTCAAGAAGAAGTCTAGTAGCATAGAGTGGAAACACAAGCAGATAGGTTGAGCATACAAGACAACTGATGTCACCGAAAACTGTAGAAGCTCTAAATTCAATGATTTATCGCAGGTTTACCTTTCTCTTAAAACTTAGCCTCTTTTTTAAATATTAGCAAGCAAAACCTAGTTAAAAAGTTTCAAATTATCACAGAAAATTCCTGGTACCCTCATCTCACACTAAAAACATAAAGAATGACCATTTGGTAGGAACTTGAACTAAATTTTTTGCAGGGCATTCGAAAAGGCAGCTAGTTTCCGACCCAATAGGTACGCATTACGCAAAAATATACAAACTTTTTGCAGAATGCGTAATAATATTGCGTAATAAAGTTCAAATGCGTATGCGTATACGCATTCTGAAATGCAATGCGTACTTTGCGTAATGATATTCGCAATGCGTATACGCATGCAACA
The DNA here is from genome assembly GCA_030248155.1 of Sabatieria punctata. Taxonomy (NCBI): domain Eukaryota; kingdom Metazoa; phylum Nematoda; class Chromadorea; order Araeolaimida; family Comesomatidae; genus Sabatieria; species Sabatieria punctata. Next base: position 3,451 of record JASANB010004748.1, read on the forward strand.
GTAGCAGAGGACAAAGATTGTGAGCTGATCTGACCAGAGACTAAAATTAGGTTTGTCAGCAAAAACTAAACTGCTGCAAAAACGAATGGAGCGGTAAAAATATCGGCAGTGTTTAGAGTGTGGGTGGACAGACCATACATGTAGCTGGGTTTTCGGCTGGGGGGGGTTTTTTCCAGATCCAAAATAGGGTTTCAGCACTATTTCCAAAGGGGGTTTCAGCGACCTTTTTTTGGTGTCCAAAAGTGGGTTTTAGCGACCTTTTTTTGGGCTCAAAACAGGGTTTTGAGGACTAAAAATCCGGTAAAAATCCTGTCAGAAGTGCAAAAATTCCCTATAAAACCCTATTTATTGGTTTAAAATGTGCAGAAAATCCTATTTTTTATTAAAAACGTGCAAAAAACATGTTTTTGCTTTAAAACATGCAAAAAAGCTCTATTTTACTCGACAGAATAGAGCTAAAATGCGTATCTGGAACCCTATTTAGAGATTTTGAAACAAAAATTACCGGAGTTTTCCACTTATAAGACCTGGTCTTATAACTGGAAAATGCCCAAATTTAGGGTCACTTTTTGGCGCCCTTTTGAAGACCATGGTCTTATAACTGGAAAATGTTATTTCACTGCAAAAAGATTTTTTGGGCAATAGTTGAATTTGTTTTTCACCTAGATGGCTGTTCCAGACATGCCTGACCAGTTTACGCTTGACTTGTAAAACTTTACTTGAAATTACAAAAAGAAAGGGTGTGTTGAAGCATAGCAGGTACAGTATTGCGTTCAAAACAAAAATCAGAATCATGTTTTATCTATATTATGTACTTCTGCTTTTGTTTTCTCACGATGGACAGCTTTTGTTCACTTTAAAAAGAGTTAATTGTATGCTAAAATCGGTCAATTAAACTAAGACCATGGTCTTTTAACTGGAAATTGGGTGTCTATGAACCAAGTTTTCTGACCACCTATTTGAAGACCATGGTCTTATAACTGGAAACAAAAACCTATTTAAAGACCATGGTCTTCTAACTATGGTGGTCTTATAAGCGGAAATCTCCGGTAGGCAACTGAAACCCTGTTTAGGGTTTTTGAGACCCAAATTAGGGCTCCGGAACCCTATTTAGGGCTTTTGAAACCCAAATTAGGGTTCCGGAACCCTACTTTGGGCCTCCAGAAACCCTGTTTAGTCTCTGTGAAACCCAAATTAGGGTTCCGGAACCCTATTTGGGTCTCCAGAAACCCTGTTTAGTCTCTGTGAAGCCCAAATTAGGGTTCCGGAACCCTATTTAGGGTTTCAGAAACCCAAATTAGGGTTCCGGAACCCTATTTAGGGTTTTTGAAACCCAAAGTAGGGTTCCGGAACCCTATTTAGGGTTTCAGAAACCCAAATTAGGGTTCCGGAACCCTACTTTGGGTTTCAAAAACCCAAATTAGGGTTCCGGAACCCTATTTAGGGTTTCAGAAACCCAAAACAGGGTTTCGGAACCCTATTTAGGGCTTTTGAAACCCAAATTAGGGCTCTGGAACCCTATTTAGGCTTTCAGGTACCCAAAACAGGGTTTCGGAACACTATTTAGGGTTTCTGAAACCCTAAATAGGGTTCCGGAGGCATTACTTTGGGTTTCTGAAACCCTAACTAGGGTTCCGGAACCCTATTTAGGGCTTTTGAAATGCTAAATTACGGTATATAAGGGACCTTCGGTAAATTAACCGGCACACGTGCCATTTCCCTGTGCCATTAGCCAATGGCACACAGCTTGTGCGATGTAATCAGATACATGAGGTGCTGATGGGTCTCTCTATTCAGTGGGTTGCGCAACGAGGTCAGCCGCGCCGGCGGGCTGCCCCAGCTGTTTTGCGCCCACCCCTCACTGTCCCTGTTGTAACAAATTGACATAGGGAGGAGCTAATTATCGTCTGGTCTCTGGTCCTTGTTTGTTGTGTGTAGGACCACCAGCCGCCGCCGGTCACTCTGTGTCTTGCTCGAGATGCCCAAGTCGAAGGCGGTAGATTTTATAATCGGCGTTTTTGTTACGGACCAAGATGGCGGCAAACTTAGAGTGACACCTAATCGTTTCTTTGAGTCAGAGTTGACGGTAAATTCTCACACGTGGGTGCGACATGAAAACGCTATATGGTATTGCGTAAATGAGTCCACCACCTCAACAACTCGAGGAAACTCATCTTCCAAAGCCGGTCGGCCACGCCGTTTTGCCACTTGCACTGATGGTAAAGAACAGGCGGCATCCTCTAACAGCAGATAATCTAAGTCTGCCTCTACACTTGACTCAGAGTGAAAAACATCAAAAACAAGAAGCTCATCATCAGCCCAATCTTCTATCTGCTCTTCCATTGCAAGAAAAACGGCGCAATTACGAACAACGCCTGCTGACACTAACTGCCCGATCTATTCACACACAAAGACACACTTCGTCCACACTCAGTCTGGTGGGCAATGGGGTCAACTGGGGAGGCAATGATCGGTAAACAATATTGGCTAACAGACGGGATCATCAACTGGCCAGAACTGACCACAGGCCGCCCAGTTAGCGCGCAAAAGTTGACGAGTCTCACAGCTGCTGACCCCTATCCGATTACAAGCGTGACAGCTTGTGCCATTTGCTAATGGCACAAAGTTAATGGCATATGCCAATGGAATTTACCGAAGGTCCCTAAGTCTTGAAACCCTGAATTTTAGCAGTTTGTAACCCAAAATAGGGTTTCAGAAAAAACCCCCCCCAGAATTCGGCTGGGGGGGGGGGGTTTTGCCGAAAATCGGGCCTGGGGGGGGCTAAACCCCCCCAAAACCCCCCCCTCCTACATGTATGGGACAGACCCCTCACCATTTTTAAAAGTAATCTATTAACCCGTCCAAGTCTTAAGCAAAAACAAAACCGGCTTCAAAATTTGGTTTGCAGCAAAATTTATGACGTCTAGCCGAGCCGCACCTCAAACACCAAAACATTGTAAAAACAGTTTGTAACCGTAATTGAGAGGCTGTGGAGACGTGCAAATTGTTTCTTTTTAAAGTCTTTAAAACCTACTACGTGTTTTTGGGTCGGCCGATTTAGGGTGCAGTCTACGTAGCCCAGAGGCAAAGTGTCAACTCTGCTAGAAAAACAAGCCGCTACCTGTTCATTTGACTTCTGTCCAATTACTTAAACGTGTCCACTACCTTTGTCACGGTGCGGAGGCAAAAAATCAAAAGGCAACTTTTTGCCGCTCAGCCTGTCAATTTGTCTGCACTTTTGGGCAGGCGTAATTAAAAGTGTCGCTTGTCTATTGAAACAGGTTGTCGAATTTTGTTAGGCGCCAAAGCCGTTCCCATCCCCAACCGACGACCTTGGTAAGACCTATCCCACACAATTAATTGACGTCTCTTCGCCGACCGAACGGCTCCTTCCAATCGCCCAGAACAGAACGCGCTTCATTCCTTCAACTTGTTTGTCTTCTGCCAGTTGCTACTGTATGAAAGATGCAACCGCTCTGGCTCGCAATCTTGGTTTGGTGCAACTGGGCAAACTACTTAGGTATGATGTTTCATGCGTCTAGTGAAGCTAATTTAGTGCTTGCTTTATTGAACATTGAATGTTAGCTATTGTACTCTCATTGAACGTTAGCTATTGTATTATTTATGGTTCTTGTTTTGTTTCTATTAAATGTTTAACACAACTCTTTAAGGATGTACGTACTGTATTGTATGCAGTTACTTGCAGCTGTCAAGCATACATGTCTGCCCCACCTGCTGACCCAGGCCATGCCCCAAGACGATTTTTTCTGGCAAGTAATTTTTTAGCAAATTTTGCGACTTTTTACAATTTCAGACACAAAAATTATCCAACTTTTTTGCTGTGTTTGAATCCAGATTAGCGATTTTTGGCCGAAAAATTGCGATTTTTGAGCGTTTTTTACTCCTCAACCACCTCCCTAAAATTTGGGCCCAGAACCCCAACCCGTCCCCCTTCAGCGGATGACCTGTTGTTACATGTATGGGTCAATATGTTTTAGAGGTCTCATTTATATATTAACAAAATCGTCGAAAATTCACACAGATCCAGTGAGCTAATACTGTATCTTAAAACAGTTAGAAGTAAATACACAACAACTACAAAAACCTGCAATAATTTGTTTGGTAAAAAGTAGCCAATTGGTACGGTTGGTTGTACCCTCTCTCTTACTTTCTGTATGAAAATAGATTGGTACTAAGTTGCAAAGAAGGCACAAGTTAAAAAACGAAGCACTATCCTGTGCTATATAAAATATGCAAGCTGGTAGGTTTCTGCAAAGAATGCATGCAATTTACGCAAACTTTTATTAAAGTCGCAGTTTTAAGTGGCTATTAGTTCCCAACCACCACTGGAGAAACACTCCTACTAACCTGTTTTTCCAAAAGCAATTTGTTTAATTTCAATCAGTATGGTTGAAGGCTGAAGGTCAAACGCCCGGATTCTTTTGCAAAAGCGACATTTTCCCATTCTGAATTAAAACGATTGGCTATCAATCAGTGATTTTTGACCGAGAAAAAACAGAGTCAGTCGATTGTGTAATGCTGTCAATTAGTTCTGCTGTCTGATTTCAAACGGTTGTCAGAAGCCATAACACAACTAGTACTGACGTCAGTTAATCTTGTTAGGTAGTAATTTGAGAGGTAAGCAAATAAAATTGGTAGTTTTTAGAGAAAAATCGGGCCAAATTACAGTCGTAAAACTGTTCCTTAACAAGGCAGTAAAGTTCTGTTACGTTATTTTAAACCGCCACTGCTGTAATTTACAAGGTCAACCCAAAACGGAACAAGATCTTGTCTGCCAGACAGATCGACCTAAACAACAATCATCTTTTGATGAATTAATATCGATGCATTAACCGAGGTAAACAGCCTGCACGTACTTGAACCAGTTCTGAAAACGCACGTTAACATAGCATTCTAGTTTTAGGCAATGCCTGCCAGGACAGACATAATCACTGCGCTTTCTGGGCCAAACAGGGAGAATGCGTCAAAAATCCTTCCTACATGATGAAAACCTGCCGTCTTTCCTGCGGAAATTGCGGCAGAACGGCAACGGCGGCTCGATCCTACGCTGCACCAACTGCAGGTGCGCAATTTACATAATAATAATAATATCAGCAAATGATGAATAATGTGAATGATTTTAGGCATTGGCGTCTCTAGTCTAGATTTGCATCTTGGTGAAAATACCAAAAACCATCACACTAATTACTATGCAGCCGCCAGGGCAGGAACTTTAGTGGTGCGAAGAGGTCAAAGCTTTGTCATCACCCTCAACCTGAACCGTAAACTCGATCTGAGCAAGGACAGCGTCTTTCTGCAATTCAATTTCGGTAACTTAACTGATATTCTAATTTATTTCAAGATTCAAGCAGGTATTTAGGATCTACAATAGCACATTTGGTCAGTGTACAGTCAGTGGGAACCGGACTCAACGGGGGATGGTCAGCCAGGTTCAAGTGGACATCTCAAAGTCAAGCTAAGATTGAGGTCATTTTCCTATGGGAAACGGTTGTCTTACATCTTAAGCAAAATGTTATATATGGTAGAGGTACATGCCCTCCCTATATGTAACAGGTCATCAGCCGATAGGGGAGGGGGATCTGGCAACGGCCAAGGGTCTGAGCCCAAACTTTGGGGGAGGGAGTTGGGTACTAAAGATTTATGCTGAAAAATCGAAAACTAATAGCGATTTTGGGCTAAAAATCATCATAAATCGCTAATTTGGGCTCAAATACAGCTAAAAAGTGCTGTTTTACAGGCGATTCTAAGTAGTAAGCAACGATTTTAGTGTCTGAAATTCAAGAAAACTGCAAAAGATTTGCTGAAAAAATAACTTGCCAGAAAAATCGGTGGGGGCAGACCCTCCAGACCCCTGTTCGTTACAGGTATGCATACATGTAGCTGGGTGTTCGGCTGGGGAGGGGGAGTTTTTCTGCTCCAAAATAGGGTTTTCAACTCTATGCCCAAAGGGAGTTTCAGGGACCTTTTTTGGCGTCCAAAATGGGTTTAAGCGAGCTTTTTTTATGCTCAAAACAGGGTTTTGAGGACTAAATATCGGGTAAAAATCCTGTCTAAACAGCAAAAAACACCGTTTAGAAACTTATTTTTGCTTTAAAACGTGCAAAAACCAATTTTATTCGACATAATACAGCTAAAATGCATTTTTTGAACCTCATTTAGAGATTTTAAAACCCAAATTAGGACTCCAAAACCCGATTCAGATCTTCGAAACCGAAAATATGGTTCCAGAACCCAAAATATATGGAATATGGTTACAGCTTCCGAAATCTTAATTAGGGTTTCAGAAACCCAAATTAGGGCTACGAAACCATATTTAGAGCTTCAGGAACCGCAATATAAGATACCAGTACCACAATGTAGGTAGGGAACCAGATATAGCACCACTACCCTAAGTACCCCAACATGAAATCGTTCTTGTTACATAAATTTGCAAATTTCTTATTTTCTAATCCATGACTCAGTTTTCAGATCCACATATCTTCCATCTCCCAAGTAGGCAGATGGACACTGAGTGTCTATATCTCTACTGGCAACAGTGCAAGAGCGCTAGCAGCAGGCGCCTATGTATTCTACGTTCTCTTCAACCCTTGGAGTCCATCCGACCAGGTCTACCTCTCAGATGCCAACATGCGCAACGCCTATGTGTTGCAAGACTGGGGAGCCATCTTTGAGGGTGCAAACTGTGCCCAAATCGCTGCAGCACCTTGGAACTTTGGACAGTTTGAGGGCGCAGCACTTGACTCAGCACTCTACGCTGTGCAGTCAATGGTATCTGAGGCTGATCAAGGAAACGTACTCTGGGTGGGCAGAAAGTTGTCTCACGCAGTAAGTTCTACTTATAAAGAGATAGCAACAGTTTATAGGTTTGTTTCAACAGGTCAATGCTTACATACTGGAAGGAAAATGGCCTAAGAACAACATAGACTTTTCCGGTGGAACGCCACCTAGTCATTGGACTGGTAGCATACCCATCCTGCGACTTTTTCTGGCCTACCGTGGTCGTGTGAGATACGGCCAGTGCTCAGAGTTCTCAGGAGTGCTTCAGACATGTAATTTTCCATCAGTGACCATATTTAGTCATGATTGGTCAAACTTTAGTACTACGAGCCCTTGGAATTCCCTCAAGAAGTGTGACCAACTATCGCAATGCACATGACAGAGATATGTCGCTGTCAGTGCCACAGATCTACTTCAAACGAAGTGCTTGGGGCAGAACCTGGCTTGAACTGGATCAGGCCAGCACCGATGCCACTGGAGAGAGCATTTGGAACTTCCATGTATGGAATGAAATGTGGGCCAGTCGTCCTGATTTGGGCACCGGCTATGGAGGGTGGCAAGTGGTCGATGCGACACCTCAAGAGCCAAGCAATGGTATTGGTGCATTTAGATATTGTTAACTCTGCAATTGAAGGCACACTGCAATACTAGCCTCCGATGTAGAAAGTCCCCTCTAACTAGACAATAAAGCTCAAGCTCCAATGGACACCTCAGTGGACTGACCCGTTTTCTAAGTGCAAAGCCTGACCCGTTTTTCTAAGTGCTTATGTAGAAGCCCTGGGCTTCTATTATAAGTTTTTACATGCTTTACATGTGCTTTTACAATATGCTTTTGTAGGATATTATCAGTGTGGCCCTGCATCTGTAGCAGCAATTCGCAGTGGACAGTTGAATGCAAACTATGATACTAGATACGTTTACGCAGAGGTGAATGCAGATGTAATACAGCAAGTCTATGCATACGATCCATATTGGGGTGTTAGTAGAATGATTGAGAATCGAGTTATTACAAATGAGTGAGATTTTCAACCTTTCATTTGCTTTCTGTAATACAGTGCTTTAAATTCAGTGTTGGTCAATGCCAAGTTACTCAGGGAGTGGGCAGCCCATACACAGCATTGCATGTCACTAATACCTACAAAGTGCCAGAGTATGGCAGGAAAAAGAGAGATGTCAATGAGTTTAACGAAACTCAGCCAAATGATGTCTCAGTCAAGCTTGGAAATATTGCTATGGTAAGTCAGAGACTAAAACCTACATGTAAGTTATGTCCATAAGAAGTCTATAACCTAGGTACCCTATGGTGAGCGAATAGTTAGCTGGATATCTGTGAGAAACGATAACCCAACAGAGAACAGAACTGCCGAAATCCTTATGACCATGTCACTGCCATACGCTACACCAAAGAAGCGGCATATCAAGTTTCTCAGTCGCACTGTCGTGATAGCTCCATTACAACGTAAATTTCATTTTATCACTGATATTGAACAAGGCGTTAGTTCAAATCTAAGAAAAAGCCAATGATTTTTTTGTTGTATCTTGTATGAATATTTCAGAAACACTGGTTCAAATGGAGGTACACGAAAATGAATACCGACCCTTTATGACTCAGGGATTTCAACTGCTCTTAGATGCTCTAGTGGAGGTGGAGCAGAACTAATCAGACATTTTTGGGACACGACCGTTTCATGGTTCAAAAAACCTAACCTGGCACTTATTTTAGTCAGTTTCAACTTTCAATAGTTTGAAAGTACAGAGCAAGTTTTACTTTAGGCCACTGAAGGTGGGGAAAACTCTGAAAGAAAAATCAAGTTGAAAGTACAATTCAGTTCAAGCTAGGAGAGCCTAGAAAAATCAGATTAGAACTGAAGAATCAGACACCAGAACCTCCACACTTTATTCTTTGAAAGTGGAAGGACTAGGCTGATGTTGGTGATTTGGATGCAAAAATTAATAGGTAACCTAATGACTTTACCAGAGTGCTACACTTTTGTACTAATGATCGAATTGTTTCAGTGAATTAGCAGGTTATGATACGTTATCAGTAGACATAGAAGTGACTCCAACTCGACCTCACAAACACATGGTTGTGGCTGTGTTTGACTCAGACCAATTACAAGACATCAGGGGCTCATTAGAGAATTCGATGTGGATAATACTGAATATCCTCATCACTCACTGTCCGTAGAAATGTTGCAATATGTATGAAACAAACTAAGATTCTATAGGCCTGTGTATTTGATACGATTTACTGCAATATTTAGTATTTTGACTATTACAGCACGTTTCAAAAGAGCCAAACACACGATGCAACAATACATTCAAATGTAAACCAACAGAAAAGTTGTCTAGAATTAACTGTTAAGCCCCTTCTGAATCAGTTTGGGTTGCTTTTCTCGGTTTTTCGATTTCAAAAATGACAAAAAACAAGGTTTGACTTGCTTAGATGCCTCTAAACAAAAACGTGTCCAGGTGAGCGTTATATCCAACCCTTTGTCACAAGCTTGAGAAAAGCTTCGCGTATTGTGTTGTGGAATACCAAGTAAATATATGGGTTGTGGGGTGAAGTTTATGGCTAAGGTATACGATATGATATACACCACTCAAGTTGGGTGAAGCCAAGCATCCTGGGGAGATTGTAGCCAAGTAACTCCTAGCATAAAGTACAATCCAATAATCAAGAGAAGAGCAACAACAAACTTGACCTTCTATGGCACTCGGACCTCTGTGACCGCAGTATACAGGTATGACTGTACGAGTTTAATGCGCTTTGGCCAAGCTGCAGTATGAACAGAAAGATCACGCTAAAATATGTAATTAAAGTACTATCAATGGACCACATGCTGATGAAGATGTGCAAAGAGTAGTAGATAACCAATCAACATCCACTCCACTTCCACTCAACAAAAGCAGCATGTTAAGCGTAGAAGCAAACATCCCAAAACAAAAGTTACAATCAACCAAGAAAGACAGATCAAAATTTCGAAAAGTGTTTTTAAGGTTCTAGTAATAACTACGTTCAAACCAAGTAGTTGACTACAACGACTCGATTGAGTGCTAGCAAACTTGCATGTGAAAACAGGTGCAGCGCCAAGAAAACTATTCAAGAAACCTAGAAAGGGGTCCATGCAGAAAAGGACCTTCCAAGTAGAGACTCGATGCAGCCTCACAGCCCTGGGTCACTAGTGTAATGTTTCAACAAGCCAGAAACTGCAGATCAGAAGTAGACCTGTTTTTTGACTTATAGTCAGCATAATGAAAATGCAGAAGATTCACCACCCAAGATTCACAGACCAAATTGAGTGCTCCATACCATAAACACACAAAAGAGCATAGCCAATACTAACGATTGGATCTTCTTTGAAATGGTTGCAGATAAGATGTATGCAAGAGCGAGAACGAATAGGAGTCAATGCTTTCAACGGGCAGGCAAGAAAGGTAGTGAGCAGAACTTCTTGACCTGTAACGAGGTGTACAGGGAACCTAGCTATGAGCTGAATAATTAGATCCAGTGCCTTGGGCTGATTACAAGTGAGCAAGACATGAAAATGGTGTCTGAGTGCCCTGAAAATAAGAGCATAAACCAAGGATTACAGTACGTTACGACAGTCAGTTGCTATCTGGTAGATGCAACCATAGGAACAGTGGGCACTGTGGCAGATAACTCATCTGCACAAAACGAGACTAGATAGGCAGTGTTGGTAGCAAGGGTGGCTCAACCCAAAGATTGCTAATTTTTGTGTCAGTGTTAGTCTTGGTTTGATTGAATCACTGCAATGTCTGCAACCTGCTGTTTGTGACTGCAGCTTCTTGAAGACCAGCATGTACATGACAATCATTGAAAAATTGCCCAACAGCAGAAAGCCAAGAAAGCCAATGACAGTGCATCCTAAAAGTATTGTTTCTTAGATTCACAACATCCAATAGTCCATAAAAAGGAAGCTTCTATAATAAATGTAAACTTTGCATGGTGATTCACATTTCCCGCACAATTATGCAAGCTCAGAAAGAACTCTTTTGCTTATGGACTCAATCGGCTGATTTTTAGATGCATATGTGGGCATACTTCCAACTCTTCTTGTTTTCCATATGTCTGCTTGTTTCATCACAGGAAATGACACAGTAAAACGGCCTAATTCTACCACAAACTGTGAAATTTTCAGCATTGGCACTAAAATGTTTAGCTAGTGCAAAATTAGGCTAGGGTTTGGGTGTAAATAGCATTCTTGAACTATAGTGGATTGACGCTTCATTCAATTTACTAACCACAACCAACGTTTTTAGCAGTTGGGAATTGTGAGATGGCTTCTTCGGTGGAAGGTGAATGCATGGTTTGCGGTGAGCAAAAAAATTTAGCCGTTTGCAATTTGAGAGAATTTGCCAATACCCAAGCGATCCTAGTATCGCATATGTGAATCGCACTGAGTTGAATAGGACGGTGTGACCAGACATGTACTAGGGGGGTTTGGCGGTTACCCCTAATAGCTGAAAAGGCCAACCCCCCTCATAGGTCTATACGATCAAAAAAGGTTCTTTTAAGTGGCGGCTTGTTAAGCTGTCGACGAGGTACAAATATTAAAAACGAACCTTTTTGACCACTTTTCCGATCAAAAAAAGAGGGCGTTTTTGAACATTTTACTGATCAGAAAGGGCCGATTCCTCAGGAAAGTTTCAAAAAAGTGCCGATTTCTGAAGTCGCTTCCTGCTACACCACATACTGGCGGTCACACCAAATGTTGTATAATACTGCGTGTGCAACAAAACTCAGTAAAGACACAACCGAAAAACACTGCTGGAATATTACCAGCAGCTGCAGAAAGCAGACATGGACAAAGGGAAGGCTGAGGTGGAACCGACCACATAGCCTGACCTGACCCCTAGCATGATCTCGTTGAAGTGCAACTAGTAACAGCAATATGGAATTTGTTGAAATTTCAACAGTAAAATGCTAAGTATTAAACACATCACATTAAAAAAAGAGCCGATTTGGTCCTCAAACAAAAGCTCTGGGCTTGTTAAACCCCGCTGGATGTGAATCACCCTGTACTGATGGTGGTGGATATTACTGATAAACTGCGTCTATCATTCAGTTGGTGTTATCTATTGGATAAGGCGTCCACTAAAAAAACGCATTCAGGAAAGAGAAGGAAGTGGCAGTAACAGCTGCAGTCCAAAAACGACTGCTATTCGCAATGGCTCTACTCCAGGATCTGCAAAGTATGGTTACAAATTTGACCTTTACTTAACACTCAACAGTACCCATGGATGAAGATGATCGTAACAAATGCGTAGACACTTATAGCCATTGCAAGCATTCTCAATTTGCCGCCGTCCAAAGAATTGCCGAAAGATTTACCACTGCAAATACACTTACAGTGAGCGGGGAAAAAGTTTTTACAACCTTGTGGATCCATGCCCAGCTAACCGATCAGAGGAAATTTCAACAGAAACCATGAACTAAAGAGAATGGCAAGATCTTGAAAAGCTCAAGTCGGGATGCAACAAATTTGAAGAATTGTGGTTTGAAGTCATCTGAACGACGGAAACCGAATCAAAAGGGTAAGAAAAGTTATGTAAGTAGGCGTTGAGAGGAACGAACGGCAAACTCAGCAACTGCACAAACATCCTTACTTCGAAGTGGTGACTCCACTCCAACTCTGCAAGACAACGAGAAGAACTTGATTAGTTGGATACGATGTTTTCCCGGAACACCTGCCTTTCGATCTTCGTTAACGTTGACTTTTTGCAGCCTTTGACTGGCACGAAGCTTTCAGCTATGGCATGGCTGCAATCGTATCAATAATAAGAATGAGAGTGCCAGCTTATTATTCATTAATAAGGCGCAACAGTACTGCAGCGCTTACGCACCAAGGATACCTGAGAGGAGTGATGAAGGGCTTACTGTTCGCCCCGATCGTGGTGAAGGCCATTCTGTAGTTTGATCTTAATCATCAGCTTCAGCGATATCTCTTGAAGTCTCAAGGATAAGAAGTGTCCTTTGAAATAACCCTCTTTCTTTTTTTAATGGATACAGTCAAATTAGCGTTACGGTTGTTTAGTAACACGTATGGCAGTTGACAGCACCAGCGACTGATTAATATAACTGCAGATTACACGAAATCTGACGCTGAAAAAAAGGTGAAAAACTTGCATAACAATCTAATCGCCCCGTTAGCTTGGTCTGATTTTTGAGCTTAGATATTTTATCTGAATCGATCATTTCAAATAGCACCATGGGCCAGAAAGCACCTCTAGAAACCAGGGTCCAGCAGAAGACTTTCTACAAAAATAAGTATCACTTAAATTTTGTTGCTCTCAAAATGGGCCCAAAACACACATGTAGCACGGTTTTCGGCTGGGGGATTTTTCTGATCTAAAATAGTGTTTCAGCATTATGCAAAATAGGGAAATCTTTCTAAAGTCCTAAATAAATTTCAGCACATTTGTTGGGCTAAAACAGGGTTTTGACGACT
>JASANB010004749.1:0-13925 GCA_030248155.1 Sabatieria punctata
AAAACCGTTGAACCTTTTCAATCAAATCCCCGTCTTTCCTTAAATACGGTGACCACACAGGGGAACAGTATTCCAGCGGTTTACCGTTGCGGAAACCAACAAAGAACGCGTTTGCACATAAAAGTGGTTGTGCTCTTATAAGTTAATCCGAATCTTCGGTTTTCTACGTCAGGTCATGCGCTTAAAGAAGACTCCTGTTTCACTTCACAGCACTGCAGAAGCCGAAACAGTCTGAAATTGCATTTGGACCACTTTAGTTCAGACCGCCTAAACAATGGGCCACTTTGATCGGGAGATACCAACGACGCACCGAGGGAGAAGTAGGGCAGTTAGTAGTCGCGCGGGGTCAGTGCCCAACAAAAAATGCAACTTAAATGCAACTGAAATTGCCCCTGAGTATTTTGCGACTAAAACTACGGTGCATTGCAGATGTAGTGATTGGAACGTGTTAGCAGTCTAAATTATGGTCAAACTTTCGAAACAGTGTACAATCTGAAACAGTCTAAATTGTGTTGTGTGTGTTTGGTTGAAAAAGGTTTTTTATCATGTGTCATTTTGGATAGCGAGATGCAGGCAGATTAACTTTCAACAACAGAATCAAGAATATGTACCGTACGCATCAACTGAGTCAAACGGGCTAAGTTATCAAAAGAGAACATATGTTGTTCGGTTGTGTACTGCATTTGGTTTTTATGCCCAAATACCCAATACTAATAAGGACCTATAAAAATCGCAAAAATACTCGTTGAACCGATTAACTGACCTGAAAAAATCGAAAATATTGAAAGATGATTAGGTATAGAAAGCCGTTTTTGCGTTAATAAACTAAGGTTAAGAATGTCTTATGCTGTCCGCTTTTCTAAGTAGTACACTAGTAATTAGTGCAATTTCTCTGTTCTTATCTAAGATGAACGCTTGTGGTTGAATTGAAATTTGTCATTTTTCGTGATATATACATGTATAATGTATTAGTGCTGTACCCAGGGGGTGCGGGCGGGGTGTGCTACACCGCTTTCCGGTGGAGTACGAAGAAAAATCCAAGCCAAAAATAAGAAACATTGTAACACGGTAGGATCATGTACGGACTAAAACTGTTAATTTCGCTTAGTTTACTCTACTCGAACGGCTTCTAAATGCTTGCTTAAAGGATAATTTTTCAAAATTTCTCGCCCTTGCTGGACAATTGCCAAAACGAGGCCTCTTTGAAATTTTGACCCTGTGAAAGAAATCCTGTCCTGTGTGCACGCACAACTGGAATGTACTTGTTCACTGAAATGCAATTTTTGGTTCAGCTACGCAAGTATTGGGTATTTTTGTATTGGTTATTGGGGTATTGGGGGTCTCAGATATTACGATTGTGTATTGGGTATTGGGGTACTGTTTTTCAGTTTTCTGCACTTCAGTTTTCGATAACCCATAGATCCAACAAGGGTGTTTCCTCACCCGACGGACGATTCCGACTGTGCCTCCGAAGACACTTCCTTAGTGCTCAAGTCTGGTCACTGTTGTAACTGGCTTGATGGCTGTCTGCACTAGTAAGAAACGGCAGCTAAGGAGCCCACGCCACTCCCGCGTACTGTACGAAGCGCAAGTATGACTTGTACGCAAGTCGAGATCATGGAAAGCCTGCGACCGACACAGTCAAGCAGCGCAGACCGTACGACACAGCACGTAAGCACAAGTCATCTAAGGAAAGTGACTCTGTGTTCTTCAAATGGGAAGATTTGCCTAATTGCAGTCACCGAGCTATCAAACGAAAATAACCGGCGACCGCTTTTTTTCTGTGCTGGGCACTGACGACGCGCCTTAGTAGTTTACGCACCGTACGCACCGTTCGCACCGTACGCACCGTTACGCACTGTTCGCACCAGCAGCGACCCCAATTGGGCGCTGATCTTTTCAGAGTGGTGAATTTGGTTGGATCGATCAGAGAACCGTTCTATTTCAGCTTGCATTAACGTATTGACTACGTAACGCTAGTTTGTCGATGTCGGGCGTACTGTATACCAGTAAAACAAGCCCTTCGTGAACATCAAACGCAAAACTATTGTAGCTGATAACTCACTTTGACTTTTATTTCAGAAAGTGCAGTTTTAAAGTTAGTTTTTATTTTTTTAATGTATACTGAAAACAAAATACTTTATATGGCTTTTCTCTTGATAAGGCAGATTTGTTTAGCTAGTTGGCATCATGGACGACTAAATAAAAGACATGGCGCCATAGTAGGTAGGTATGTTATGTGGAGGAAGTAGTTAGGTAGGAACAGGTGTGCGCAGCGCAACAAGCAACGAGAGTACGCAGATAGGTAAGGTTAGATTATGCGTTGTCCTGTGGTTTTGGTTTTTGTAGTTGCAAGTATTTCTAGTCTACTAGTCCGAGACAGTATTTGTAGTCTACTGAGATCCTCATGGAACTTTTCCCACGTTTGACGATGCATCACTGGGTCGGATAGTGTCAGATTTTTGGTAGGTAAACTTACTTGCTATGTGCAATCTACAGTGAATACGTAGGTATGTACATATAGCTATTGTAGTATTTTATTAGCTGTCCGATTGGGTGCCTTTAATGGACACCGATATAACAGATATAGTTTGTTTACTTCTACTGCAGATCTACTGTTCGCCGGTACATTAGCTGTGGTGTTTGCGAGAACCAGTACACCCGCGACTGCCAAGATTCGGTGATAAAAGGAGGTGCCCTGTAAGCACGTGCATCTGGTTCACATGCAGTTTGGTCAGGGCAAAGAACTTCCTGATGAAGCTGTTTCTGTTCTTCTGCCGCCGCACTCTGCTGACAACGAGAACTCTAGACCGCTTGAACTCTCTGTCTGTAGACCATGTAGAAGAGACGACCCGCGTAGAGTGATGCAGTTGAGACGGAATATTGTGCGCACTGCAAAACATCGACCAATCCAAATTGCAAATTTTGGGTTGAGTGTCCTGAGTGCCAAGCCTGGTTTTATGATGTGTGTGTTGAACGTTATTGATCTAGTCTTGATTGAATATTTTTGGCTTGTGGGTCTTCTTTGCTATATCCCTCATGCTAAGGAAAATGATCTCTGATATAATATGGTAGTGCCTCCATATATTGTGCTGTTTTTTTGCCCGGGTAATTGTTGTGCTGTAAATTCCCATCTTGATTCAGTTGTAGGCATTCCATTCGTTGTGTTGGTGCCAAAAAGTTATTGATTGGGTATAAGCTTGTTAACGGATATGCCGTTAACATACTGTAAAATGTTATCTGTTGTAAGATTATTGATTGAATGACGTTTTCAGTGTCTCTCTTTTTCCAAAGAACTATTTATAACTTGCCTGCAAGAACGCCGATCTAAACCAGCGACGTAACGGGATTACGACTGTGGCTGAGGCTATTTAACAATGTTCTGAAACAACTAGTCGATGACGACGGTTAAGAAACGCTTCTATTGGTTACTGTATGCGGGATACGCTACGAACAGCATTGCTAATATCTTAATACTTTATACACATATCAAGGGCCCAAAGCTATCTTTAGCTGTAAAACCTCCATTTAGCACAACCGTTCCAAACTTGAGCTTTGCATTCCTTCCAAACATCGCAAGAATTGTTGTCTGCCTATTATTTTCAACTTAGCGTTGTACGGCGCAGGGATTGGCGCTGAACTGCCGGTCTTGTGTCATTTAGAAAAAGACCGCCCAGCATCGACAAACTAGCGATACGTCAAATAATGCGTCTTGGTGGAAAAGTGGCTGGGTGCATTGAATCTTTTAAGCATCGGGACTATATGTTACTGGTATTTACTGTACGTAAAAAACAATTAAAATTATGACCACTTCAGTGATTTCTGCACTTAAAAAATTACGTAATGAAGTCGCCAACCCCTACCCCACCGTAATGATTTGGCGTCGATTGGCGAACCTTCCTCTCCCTCTTGCCATTACGTAATTTTTGCACGCTCCCAGAGATTCGGTGTTAGTTAGTAGAGCAGCTTTCTGGTCAGCTTAGTGCAGTTGCTTTTTCTAGGGTTCTGACGATATATCGATATCCATATCGAAAAGTCGATGCAGTCGACCCTTTTCCAACATCGATATCGTTATCGATATCAGGATATTTTGCATCGATATTTTCGATATTTTTTGTACAGAAAAAGTGGGAAAAACAAAACTGACACTGACTTTAGTTCTCTGGAAAATCGAGAAACAGTTTTTCCTGGACAACTCAGAAATCGATGGTATAGTCTAAACCTAATGGTGGCCTCATAGCTGCCAGCATCATCAATTTTTCAGTACTCTCAGCTTTCAGAACACTTTTTGGGTGCCCAAAACGTCTGCAGCAACACTGAAGAGCAGCTAACCGCGTATGCAATTTGAAGCAGGATGCGGCAAAAGCAGACATGGGCTAGCTTTTCATTAGAGGAGGGATGTGATAGTAAATTTTCAAATCCTGAGGGGTTACCACCGGCTGATGGCTATTTGAAAGGATGGTAAGCAAAAATCCCGATTTTTTTTTACTAAAATCAAGGTTTTTTGGCTTACTTGTGATAAAAAATAAGCTAAAATACGCTATTGTGTCTGAGCTCATTTATGCCTAATTAGGGTGGGCATCGGCCTGACCGCGGTCAACTTTTTATTGAAGCGTTTCAGAAGGCCTCTAGCTTTTCTAGATTTCACTACTGATATCCGATGGCTGATTGCATCAGTGCTTGACTGATAAAGCAGCGATACGAGTTTGCTCTTTTCAAATTTTCTGATTTTCTTGCATAACTATAAATATCGATATCGATCGATATTGAGCTGAAAATATCGATATCGACATCGATATCGAATATCGACGAATTTTGATATCGCCGGAACACTAGCTTTTTCTGTTTGGACTCCGACGTTGGTTTGCGGCTGAACTGTCAGACTGATGGATCTAGCTCCGCCCACTTCCGTCACAGAGGCCTGTCGGATATCGATTGGGCCGCTGCTGCGATGGCTCTGTACGCTGCTGTGTGTTGTAGCGCTGGGTTTCCTGTAGGCTCTGGCCGACCAGCGTTGTTGTGTTGTTTGGTTGCTGTGTAGTACGGTCGCTAATCTGTCTACGCGCCCGTGTGTTGTGTTGTGTCTGCTACTTACTGGAGGCACATAAAAGTCTAACCCGGTCCTAGTTCTGGCACAAGCACACAAAGCTGTTGCAAATCGTGACTCTGTCTCGCCGCTTGAACTCAAACTACCAAGCCAGTTCCAGAAGTTGCTGCTATTGCCAAGTGGAACCGTTACAGTAGTTTACGCACCGTACGCACCGTTCGCACCGTTACGCACCGTACGCACCGTTACGCACCGTTCGCACCAGCAGCGACCCCAAGTGGGCGCCGATTTTTCGGAGTGGTGAATTTGCTTAGATCGAACAGAGACCGTTCTATTTCAGCTTGCATTAACAAATTACGCGTTTTGGTGGAAAAGTAGCTGCAAAATCAGCTCGTATTAAAAGTTTAAAAGAAAACTGCGAAAATAATCCCGTGTGTCATGGCGGCCCCGGAACCTGTGGACGCGGTGTGTTTGTGGGTTCGAAACCTGTTGAGGCGATGGGAAGTAGTCGACACAAAGCCCAACCCAGGCCGTCGAAAGTCAGAAATGGCAAGTAGGGGACCAAACCGGCGCTGTCTGGCACCCATACATGTACTAGCGGGGTTGGGGGCTACCCCCTGCTGGAAAGGCCAAACCCCCTCACCCCCCGAGACAGGTTATGGGGACCCCGACCCAAAAATACAAGTACTAGTAGTGGTTCCAGTACTAACAAAGTGGCTCAGAAAACACTAATTTTTAGCCTAAAATTCGCTTGAAAAGCCTTTGGAAACCGAATTTGGCGTTTCCACTGCTGATATTTAAGAGAAATCGGTGTTTTTGGAAGCCCTTTTTGTCATTTTTTGCTTGTTTTTAGCGCTAAAAACGCTATTTGGCAGCTTAAAGTAGCGATTTTTAGCGTCCTTGCTGAAAAAACGTGCTAAAAACGCATTTCCAGGCGTTTTGGAGCTTTTTTGAAAACATGGACCCCGTTCTGGGCGAAACTCCCCTTGACCCCCCACCTTAGGAAACCCCTTACCCCCTCCCCCAGGTCGGCCCGGAGCTGTTACATGTATGCTTGCATTCAACGACAGCAAAACGGGAGGGTTGTTTGTTGTTAAGGAGGCTGCCGGACCTTCCGTCTCTTCCTGCTCTATAGCAGTTGGCTACTCCTGGTCCAAAAGGACAAAAAGTTACAACAACAAAATAACAATTCGACAGGAGATACAATGCAGCGGAACCACTGACAGCATCACCAACATCGAGTTTGTCCTTGGTCTCAGCCGTGAACATTTGGATTGTTAGTTGAATGGTTGCCCCATCAGCGAAACCCATCAGGTCCAATTTTGCGGCCAATCATTTCCCATTTTGGTACTATGTCAATCAGAAAAGGTGCCGAGATGACACATTTTTTGCCAGACGAAATCGAGACGTTTAGCGATTGGTGTAAAGTTTCGGTGATTTCTGTTGTTGTACCCCGATTTTTGAAACAACCAAACACCTTTCCTTTCCCAGAGCCGATCCTATGCAGCTGTACATTCTGTTAGCGGTTTACGCAGTGAATGTCGCTATGTAGCCAAGGAACACAACAGAGTTTATTGACAATACAATACAAGTAGTTTGTTACACAACAAGAAGAAAGTATATGCAAAAAATGTCACTGCGTCTGCTTTCATTCCTCCCCCTGATGCAGTGAGATACGAGTAATTTTGTCGGTTGACGAAAAGCACAGAGCATCGCTCAAGGTTCCACAGGGCTCAACCGCCTGGATACATCAAGGAAGGAGAAGAACACCTTGTGTGCAAATTGGTCAAGTCGATCTATGGTATCTGTCAAGCTGCTCGTATGTGGAATGTTGAACTCGTTAAACATCTGAAGGATCTTGGGTTCACTCAGTGCGTCTCAGACTATTCTGTGTTTGTTCGCTTCAACCCATTCGCCATTGTGACAGTGTATGTCGACGATCTCACTCTCATTACTGAAACAGAAGCAGCAATGACCAAGCTGAAAATTGGACTTCTAATCCTTGTTAGCGGTTTACGCAGTGAATGTCGCTATGTAGCCAAGGAACACAACAGAGTTTATTGACAATACAATACAAGTAGTTTGTTACACAACAAGAAGAAAGTATATGCAAAAAATGTCACTGCGTCTGCTTTCACATTCATGGTGCATAATATGGTAAATTCGCTTTACGAATGCTTTAGATAACAGCAGCTTTGAAAGCATTTTTATATGTACTGTAGATTCTCGGAAAGAGTATCAGAAGAAAACTAAGCAACAAAAGCACTGCACTACAGCAACTGTGTGGAGATGCACCACAGCTAACAGAAAGAAGCTAATACGATGCAAGCCTAACAGAAAAAGCTAGTGTTCCGACGATATCAAAATTCGTCGATATTCGATATCGATGTCGATATCGATATTTTCAGCTCAATATCGATCGATATCGATATTTATAGTTATGCAAGAAAATCAGAAAATTTGAAAGAGCAAACTGCTCTCGCTGCTTTATCAGTCAAGCACTGATGCAATCAGCCATCGGATATCAGTAAGTAGAGAATCACAGAAAAGCTAGAGGCCTTCTGAAGCACTTCAATAAAAAAGTTGACCGCGGTCAGGCCGATGCCCACCCTAATTAGGCATAAATGAGCTCAGACACAATAGCGTATTTTAGCTTATTTTTATCACAAGTAAGCCAAAAAACCTTGATTTTAGTAAAAAAAAATCGGGATTTTTGCTTACCATCCTTTCAAATAGCCATCAGCCGGTGGTAACCCCTCAGGATTTGAAAATTTACCGCCCCTCAGCCGAAAAGCTAGCCCATGTCTGCTTCTGCCATCCTGCTTCAAGTGTGCAGAGTTAGCTGCTCTTCAGTGTTGCTGCAGACATTTTAGAACTTAAAAGTGTTCTGAAAGCTGAGAATGCCGAGAAATTGATGATGCTGACAGCTATGAGGCCACCATTAGGTTTTGACTATACCATCGATTTCTGAGTTGTCCAGGAAAAACTGTTTTTTGCTGTTCCAGAGAACTAAAGTCGGTGTCAGTTTTGTTTTTCCCACTTTTTCTGTACAAAAAATATCGAAAATATCGATGCAAAATATCGCGATATCGATAACGATATCGATGTTGGAAAAAGGGTCGATACATCGACTTTTCGATATGGATATCGATATATCGTCAGAACCCTAGAAAAAGCAACTGCACTAAATGACCAGAAAGCTGCTCTACTAACTAACACCGAATCTCTGGGGGCGTGCAAAAATTACGTAATGGCAAGAGGGAGAGGGAGGTTCGCCAACTGACGCCAAATCATTACGGTGGGGTAGGGGGGTTGGCGACTTCATTACGTAATTTTTTAAGTGCAGAAATCACTGAAGTGGTCATAATTTTAATTGTTTTTTACGTACAATGCATGTACATATAGTCCCGATGCTTAAAAGATTCAATGCACCCAGCTACTTTTCCACCAAGACGCGTTATTTGACGTATCGCTAGTTTGTCGATGCTGGGCGGTCTTTTTTCTAAATGACACAAGACCGGCAGTTCAGCGCCAATCACTGCGCCGTACAACGCTAAGTTGAAAATAATAGGCAGACAACAATTCTTGCGATGTTTGGAAGGAATGCAAAGCTCAAGTTTGGAACGGTTGTGCTAAATGGAGGTTTTTACAGCTAAAGATAGCTTTGGGCCCTTGATATGTGTATAAAGTATTAAGATATTAGCAATGCTGTTCGTAGCGTATCCCGCATACAGTAACCAATAGAAGCGTTTCTTAACCGTCGTCATCGACTAGTTGTTTCAGAACATTGTTAAATAGCCTCAGCCACAGTCGTAATCCCGTTACGTCGCTGGTTTAGATCGGCGTTCTTGCAGGCAAGTTATAAATAGTTCTTTGGAAAAGAGACACTGAAAACGTCATTCAATCAATAATCTTACAACAGATAACATTTTACAGTATGTTAACGGCATATAAATTCAACAAGCTTATACCCAATCAATAACTTTTTGGCACCAACACAACGAATGGAATGCCTACAACTGAATCAAGATGGGAATTCACAGCACAACAATACCCGGGCAAAAAAACAGCACAATATATGGAGGCACTACCATATTATATCAGAGATCATTTTCCTTAGCACTGTGAGATAGCAAAGAAGACCCACAAATAAAAAGGTCTTCCGTCAAGTAGATCAATAACCGTTCAACACACACATCATAAAACCAGGCTTGGCACTCAGGACACTCAACCCAAAATTTGCAATTTGGATTGGTCGATGTTTTGCAGTGCGCACAATATTCCGTCTCAACTGCATCCTCTACGCGGGTCGTCTCTTCTACATGGTCTACAGACAGAGAGTTCAAGCGGTCTAGAGTTCTCGTTGTCAGCAGAGTGCGGCGGCAGAAGAACAGAAACAGCTTCATCAGGAAGTTCTTTGCCCTGACCAAACTGCATGTGAACCAGATGCACGTGCTTGCAGGCACCTCCTTTTATCACCGAATCTTGGCAGTCGCGGGTGTACTGGTTCTCGCAAACACCACAGCTAATGTACCGGCAGGCAGTAGATCTACAGTAGAAGTAAACAAACTATATCTGTTATATCGGTGTCTGTTAAAGATACGCGATTCGGACAGCTAATAAAATATACAATAGCTATATGTACATACCTACGTATTCACTGTAGATTGCACATAGCGAGTAAGTTTACCTACCAAAAATCTGACAACACCCGACCCGAGTGATGCATCGTCAAACGTGGAAAAGTTCCATGAGGATCTCAGTAGACTACAAATACTGTCTGGACTAGTAGACTAGAAATACTGACTACAAAAACCCAAACCACAGGACAACGCATAATCTAACCTTACCTATCTGCGTACTCTACTTGCTTGTTGCGCTGCGCACACCTGTTCCTACCTAACTACTTCCTCCACATAACATACCTACCTACTATGGCGCCATGTCTTTTATTTAGTCGTCCATAATGCCAACTAGCTAAACAAATCTGCCTTATCAAAGAGAAAAGCCATATAAAGTATTTTGTTTTCATTATACATTAAAAAAATAAAAAACAACTTTAAAACTGCACTTTCTGAAATAAAAGTCAAAATTAATTATCAGCTACCGTAGTTTTTGCGTTTGATGTTCACGAAGGGCTTGTTTTACTGGTATACGGTACGCCCGACATCGACAAACTAGCGTTACGTGTAATACGTTAATGCAAGCTGAAATAGAACGGTTCTCTGATCGATCCAAGCAAATTCACCACTCTGAAAGATCGGCGCCCAATTGGGGTCGCTGCTGGTGCGAACGGTGCGTAACGGTGCGTACGGTGCGAACGGTGCGTACGGTGCGTAAACTACTAAGGCGCGTCGTCAGTG
This sequence comes from Sabatieria punctata, assembly GCA_030248155.1. Lineage (NCBI taxonomy): Eukaryota > Metazoa > Nematoda > Chromadorea > Araeolaimida > Comesomatidae > Sabatieria > Sabatieria punctata. The sequence continues at coordinate 10,411 of JASANB010004749.1, forward strand.
CCCAACACAGAAAAAAAGCGGTCGCCGGTTAGTTTTAAAGCACGGTGACTGCAATTGTTAGGCTCTTCCCCATTTGAAGAACACAGAGTCACTTTCCTTAGATGACTTGTGCCGTGCTGTGTCGTACGGTCTGCGCTGCTTGACTGTGTCGGTCGCTGGCTTTCCTTGATCTCGACTTGCGTACAAGTCATACTTGCGCTTCCGTACAGTACGCAGGAGTGGCGTGGGCTCCTTTTGCTGCCGTTTCTTACTAGTGCGGTCAGCCATCAAGCCAGCTACCATTGGTAAACTTGGGGGCACTTAAAGATGTCTCGGAGATTTTGATCCGGGGGTCGTCCGTCGGGTGGGGAAACACCCTTGTTAGATCTATGGATTGTATCAACTAGAGTGCGAAAACTGAAAAACCCAGTACCCCAATACCCAATACACAATCGTAATACCTGAGACCCCCAATACCCCAATACCCAATACAAAATACCCAATACTTGCGTAGCTGAACCAAAAATTGCATTTCAGTGAACAAGTACATTCCAGTTGTGCGTGCACACAGGACAGGATTTCTTTCACAGGGATTAAAATTTCGAAGAGGCCTCGTTTGGCAATTGTCCAACAAGGGCGAGAAATTTTGAAAAATTATCCTTTAAGCAAGCATTTAGAAGCCGTTCGGTAGAGTAAAATAAGCAGAAATTAACAGTTTTAGTCCGTACATGATCTACCGTATTACAATGTTTCTTATTTTTGGCGGATTTTTCTTCGTACTCCACCGGAAAGCGGTGTAGCACACCCGCCCGCACCCCCTGGGTACAGCACTAATACATTATACATGTATATATCACGAAAAATGACAAATTTCAATTCAACCACAAGCGTTCATCTTAGATAAGAACAGAGAAATTGCACTAATTACTAGTGTACTACTTAGAAAAGCGGACAGCATAAGACATTCTTAACCTTAGTTTATTAACGCAAAAACGGCTTTCTATACCTAATCATCTTTCAATATTTTCGATTTTTTCAGGTCAGTTAATCAGTTCAACAAGTATTTTTTTTTGCGATTTTTATAGGTCCTTATTAGTATTGGGTATTTGGGCATAAAAACCAAATGCAGTACACAACCGAACAACATATGTTTCTCTTTTGATAACTTAGCCCGTTTGACTCAGTTGATGCGTACGGTACATATTCTTGATTCTGTTGTTGAAAGTTAATCTGCCTGCATCTCGCTATCCAAAATGACACATGATAAAAAACCTTTTTCAACCAAACACACAACACAATTTAGACTGTTTCAGATTGTACACTGTTTCGAAAGTTTGACCATAATTTAGACTGCTAACACGTTCCAATCACACTACATCTGCAATGCACCGTAGTTTTAGTCGCAAAATACTCGGGGGCAATTTCAGTTGCATTTTAGTTGCATTTTTGTTGGGCACTGACCCCGCGCGAACTACTAACTGCCCTACTTCTCCCGGTGCGTCGTTGGTATCTCCCGATCAAAGTGGCCCATTGTTTAGGCGGTCTGAACTAAAGTGGTCCAAATGCAATTTCAGACTGTTTCGGCTTCTGCAGTGCTGTGAAGTGAAACAGAGTCTTCTTTAAGCGCATGACCTGACGTAGAAAACCGAAGATTCGGATTAACTTATAAGAGCACAACCACTTTTATGTGCAAACGCGTTCTTTGTTGGTTTCACAACGGTAAACCGCTGGAATACTGTTCCCCCTGTGTGGTCACCGTAAATAAGAAAAGACGTGGATTTGATTGAAAAGGTTCAACGGTTTTATTACTAGAAGACTCCTAGCTCGTTGCGGCTTACCTCCTCGCCCGTATCTAGAACGATTAGATTTGTCTGACTTAGAGCCATTACAGGTCAGACGGTTGAGATGTGATTTGATCACTACATATGCAATTGTCCATGGTTTTGTTGACGTGTCTTTTGCCGATTTTTTCTCTTTCGCTCCTTTAGTGACATTACGCGGACACCCTTTAAAGTTGTATATGAATCACAGTCGAGTAGATTTTGTAAAGCATTCTTTTTGTAACCGTGTTGTAGACGTCTGGAACGCTCTAGATGCTTCTGTGATTGCGTCTTCTTCTGTATCGTGTTTTCGTGCCAAAATAACCATGCCATTTTTATTGCGTTTCTGTGACTTTAACCGATATATTAATGAATAGGGTATCTGTAAGTGCTACGCCTGGGTACTCTCTCTCGTATCACTCTTCCTCTGTTTCTGGACTGATTGATACTGAATAAACTGAAACTGAAACTGGTAACTCTTGCTGCTTGCTTGTATGCTTGTATCCGCCGGGCCGCGAGCCATGAACAACTCTATAGGGAAAAGGATTTGTACTAAGCAAAGACCCAATTAGCACTGTTTAATCTACCTGTGACGAAGACAGTTCCAACCAAGCCTCTCCTCAACTCAAACGTTTCGAAATCCCGCGCTATATCTCTATTTAGGGTCTAAATTAGTGCGAAACCCCATTTTATATTCAAGAACATACTATGCATTACCAAGAATTACCGTTGTGAAATTACCAGTTACGTATTATTTACCAGTCAAGAACGTCCCTATTTACCGGTCTCTATTTAGCGGTCAAGCTTTAATGCATGTAAATGATACCTGGTGGCCGGTACACTCCTCCACTCGCGAAATAGGTATTTTTAACGTGAAAAACCTAAGATTAAACCTAGGCCTAAAGCTAAAACCTAGGCTGGTTGGTCGGCTCGGCGGGAATGGGCTTCCTCCAATGTAGAAGAGGTACTGAACGCACATGTATCTGGTGCAATGCTATCCGATCCGATCCGATCCGATGTGCCTTACGGCCTGCGATCAGACTCGAGGTCCATTTCGCTTCCCCGTGATTCGTCATCTCGGACGTTTGCCCTTCTTTCACTGCCAAGCCACTCGCTTTCATACTGTTGGGCGCCAGGTACTAAGAGAGTGCCTGGCGTGGTGACGTCATGGCGCGGACAGCTCCCAACGGCCGCCCCGGCCAGTGGCACTCAACCGGCATCAGCCGTATTGCTGGTCTCTCAGACAGCTCCTGACGTCGTGGATCTTCCCTCCACCGCGGCATGCTTTTTGGAGCGGCTTTCGGTGCAACGGCAGATCCAGTTGGTTCCCATTTTACCTACTCACTGTAACCAGTTTTCGGTGGCCTGGGTGGAGCGTTGTGCATGACGACCAACTCTTTGCAGCAAGAAAGTTGCCGCGCCGAGAGGATGAACCACTACAACCGCTAGGATGCAGGGGCCGCCGTGACTCAGAGGCAGCGAGCTACCCACTGAGCCAACGACGCGGCCTGGTGCAATGCTATTTCTATATGAAATACCATTCCAAACGACGTTGTGCACAGAAACTTTGTTGGTTTCAAATCCTATTGTAAATCTGATGTTTTTTCAACATTTGCAGGAGTCTCAGTTGCGTAACAGTGTAGTTTTTTTACCGTTTTGTATTGTACATTTGTTCTTTATTTGAGTCTCCAATCCCTCGTTTGAATCATGCTGTTG
>JASANB010004750.1:0-24710 GCA_030248155.1 Sabatieria punctata
CAGGCAAACTCCTACCGTAACCCTTCTCTGGTCCCAACCTGTTACCTAAGACAATTTAGTACTTACAGTACTGTACAAATACAACATTTACATAATTTGAAGCCCGAGCTTGTCATAAATTGCAGATTTGACAACCCCTATGATCTTCCGCAATACCTGTGCCTTTGCATGATTACAAAAGCAAACGCGCTTTGACTTCCAGAAGTCAGCTAATAAGCAAGTCGTGTCTAAAGTAACCTTCTCGTCTTGCACGGCAGGAGTCAAATATGCTCATTACAAGCAGTGTGACATGTGCTGTCGAATGGTCAATTCAATCAAGCGCCTAAAAAGGCCTCAGCGGACGTGTTTCTAGACGATTTTGACTAATTTCGACGCCGGGCCTCCGTTTAGAGATAAGCAGGCAGGCCAGTTCTGCAGCTCTAAGAATATTCCATTTCTCACTAGCTTTCTAGCTGCCTTTTTTTGATCGATAGCCGGGCCAAAGGTATAGGTGTGCTTTTAAGATGTCATCTGGCGCTTCCGACACTCTTCTGACCAGCTCTAATCCAGACCGACAGACCTAGTCTTATTTGTCATTGTTCACGCTTCGCCTGGTCCAGAAATTAGGCTGGTAGGCGGGTTGGAATTTGGCGCTAAAGATCGCGTGAAATTAGAAAGCCTAATTGGCCACCGGCAGCTCTTGACCGCCGGTTCCAAGTCCCTGGACGGGATTAGGGCACGGCAAAATTCATTAACCGGGTTAGTCACTGGAACATCCCGTCGGCCGTGGTCTCTATTTTCAGTCAGTCACGAGCCACTGAGCGGTCGCTTCTCAACCAAAATGATCAAAACACTTCTCGGAGTAGTGGCTATGCTGTGTCTGTGGGCTGGCGCCCGGGCCGATGAGTCCTGCACAGCTCTGATGAGCACCAATGACGAGAGCGAAACTACTCAGAAAAAGATCCTCATCTGTCAGCTCTACGAGTCGTCAGCACTTCTTTCCCAGCTCGGAGAACTGGTCACCGAAGGCCTGGAGGGGCTGATGCAAGTCAACGGTATATTTTTTCACACTTTTTCACACAGTGTGCGATGGTATACCGTTTCCAACATTGCGGAGATGGTAGGCGGCCGCACGCACTGTGTGAAAACCGGTCTTGCGCACGCTTTTTACACAGCGCGCAGTGGTATACCGTCTCCTAAGCGGCGGAGACGGTAGGCGGCCACACGCGCTGTGTAAAATTGTTCTTGCGCATGCTTTTCACACAGCGCGCAGTGGTATACCGTCTTGGTAACGCGCGCGCTATGTGAAAAGAAGTAAATTAGAATTAATTGCAGGGCTGGAGGCCGATCCGGAACTGAAGAACAGTGTAGAGAAGCGCAAACATGAGTACCTACGCTTTGGCAAGAGGAAGCACGAGTATTTGCGTTTCGGCAAGCGCAAACACGAATACCTTCGTTTCGGCAAGAGGAAGCACGAATATCTGCGATTCGGCAAGAAATAGGTGAATTGTTGCGCTCTCTGAACTCTGTCTAATTTCTGTGTCTGTATTCTGATCCACCGTCTTGGCTGCTTGCGTTGTTAGACATAAATAAAGTTGCAAACTACCCAGCAAGACAATTATGTACACGTCGGCTAATAACAAAATACTGCACGAATCAAAGAGGCAATAAGCACGCATAGGCGTGAGAAGCGTTCATCGAACGATCATGGTCACTTGTTGTCGGCGCTGTTTTTCGTTCTGCTCCAAGGTAGACCGGAATAGTTGTCCGGTAAAAATGACAACCAAAGCCAAGAATATAGCGATGTTTATGCCGGATAAACCCTGCAAACACAGACCTGTCTAGTACTCGAGAAAGCAAGAAAAAGATAATTAGATTTTGGGGCCATTTTGCCTTGGGGAAGATGCGCTATAACAAGGCGGGGGCATAAATTGTTTACGCTAAATTCTGACTTTTGCAAATTTTAATTCCAGGGCTGCTAAATCTCGGGGGAGATTTGAAACAAGTCCGATTACTTCCTTGACAGCAATTACAAACGTCTCTAGAACGAATAAATTTTGTTGCCAACCATTTTCTCTGATTTTTTCTGCAAACCAGTTTCACATAGTGGGTGGCGGTATCCCGTAGACAACAGGTATAAACAAAAGGTAATACGGTAATCGCTCACACGCTGTGTAAAAAAGGTAGCAAAAGGGAAATATACTTACAGAAGCCCATCCAAACGGCTCTCCGGTGTCCTCAACAGTTCGCATGGCAATATTTCCGCTATAACCGCAGACCAAACACCACCAAATAATTCCGCTGGCTGCGAGCAAGATTTCCTGAAAGGGCATTTTATTAATTCAAGGGCAAGCACCGATAACACGGCATAAAAACTGGGCAACACGAGCGCTCCCGGAGGAACGTCAACTTTCTGGCACAAATTCAAATTATGGCCGCTAGGGAGACATTTTTCATTGACCAAATACAGCAGAGACAACGCGTCCTACCGCTAGGGCGCAACTGCCAAGGTCTTGGCGACAACGCGCTATAGTGGCGAAGTGAAGAAGCAGAGAAACGACGGTGTAAATCAGAGTTGCAGAACAGGTTATGTAGATAAGAATTATCATATAAGAGTTGGAGTATTCGTTCCCGACCAGATGAAGGATTACGCTGGTTGTTATCTGAAATCGTTTAGCTTCAATAAAACCAAAAAAAGCAAGAAGGAATGTATGTACCACAAGAATAATCTTCAAACCCAAGGATAGCATCAAGTTCATGTTGGCCCGTTTCCGCTCGTCGGTGTATCTCCGATTATGGCCAGAGAGACTGGCTTGACTGTCATACATGGTTGCGCACGATGGATATAATTCTCAGTCGGATTAAACCGCAGCACCAGGTGTTGGCAGAATTATAATGAGCCCTGCTATTGTAGCAGGCCAAAAACTTGCCCTTTGCAATGGCCTTTGCTGTACACGGACATTCAGGGCGTGACTCAGAGATGCTGCCTTTACTGTGTTGACACATGCTTACATATACAGGCCCACCACTGCATGTAATAGGGCTGGCTGGCCCGTCTTGAGACTCTCATAAAATGTATCATAAAACGGTGGGCGCTTAACTGGGTGCTGTACTGTGCCTTTGTATAGTCAACGTTTCTCAACTATGGGATGAATACACACAAGGGAAATCTACACAAACCTGAGATTGTAGCGATATCTCCCTACTACAAACTAGAGTGCGAACTACAGGGTGTCCCAAAAAAATGACAACATTTCTTTTTGCTGCCATTTTCGCAATTTTTGACCAAATTGTCTAAAATTTGAAACATAAGTTCCAAAAAAGTGGGAATTTTATGTGTTAAAATTTGGTGCATCAGGATTGACCCAGTCCTGAGAAATTCAACAATACATAAAATTGAGAAATTTCAATTAAATGTAGAAACAGCATCAAAAATGGAAACTTTTCTTTTTTTGCTGTATCTTCTTTAATTTAGGTCGGAATTGGATGAAATTTTGAATATATGCGCAGAATAACGGGTTGATTTGTAGATCAAAAGTTGGCGCATGAACCCAGCCCAGCTCTTGACATAAAAAATCCCGATCACAATACAACGACAACATTGATTTTCGCGCCCCTTAGCTGTAATGAAGCTCCTGTAAGCGTAATTCAGTCTGTCACCCCAAACATGCCAAGAAATGTTTATGATGCTTATGGGAAACGGTTGCAGCAGTGTATTAACTCAAACGGAGGTCATCTGGATGGTGTTTTATTCCTTAGTTCTCAGAGTTTGCACGTTCTTCATTTTGCTGCAGTAAAAACTCTGATTTTCTTTAGTTTCCAAGAACTAGCGAAATGGACTGATTAATGCCAGAACTTTTGACCTACAAAATATCTGTGCATATATTCAAAATTTCATCCAATTCCGACATAAAATAAAGAAGATACAGCAAAAAGAAAAGTTTCCATTTTTATGCTGTTTCTACATTTAATTGAAATTTCGCAATTTTATATATTGTTGAATTTCTCAGGACTGGGTCAATCCTGAGGCACCAAATTTTAACACATAAAATTCCCACTTTTTTGGCACTTATGTTTCAAATTTCAGACAATTTGGTCAAAATTTGCGAAAATGGCAGCAAAAAGAAATGTTGTCATTTTTTTGGGACACCCTGTAGTAAGTTTAGGTAAGTTTTTCAGTTCAACAGCGAATTTTTTCGATTTTTATAGGTCCTAATTAATTAGTATTGGGTGTTGGGGCATAAAAACCCAATACCCAATACCCAATACTAATTAATTAGGACCTATAAAAATCGAAAAAATTCGCTGTTGAACTGAAAAACTTACCTAAAAATGGGAAAGATTGACCGATGATTAAACGTTAATAAACTAAAGGTTAAGAATGTTTAAACTGTCCGCTTTTCTAAGTAGTACACTATTTTTTACAGTAATCAGTGCAATTTCTCTGTTCTTATCTAAGATAAGCGTTTGTGGTTCAATTGAAATTTGTCATTTTTAGTGACACAGAATGTACAATGTATTAGTACTGTACCCAGGGGTGCGGGTCTGGTACACACACTCCTTTCCGGTGGAATACGAACAAAAACTGCGCCGAAAATAAGAAACACTGTAATACAGTAGATCATGTTTGGACTAAAACTGTAATTTCCTGCTTATTTTACCCTCCAAAACGTATTCTAAACTTCTAAATGCTTGCTTAAAGGCCAATTTTTTAAAATTTCTCGCCCTAGTTGTACAATGGCCCAACCAGGCCTCTTCGAAATTTCAATCATTAGTGAAAGAAATGCTCTGTACACCACTGGAATGTATGTTCACTGAAATGCAATTTTTGGCTCACCTAAGCAATTATTGGGTATTGGGCATTGGGGTATTGGGGGTCTCAGGTATTGGGATTGGGTATTGGGTATTGGTGTATTGGGGGTTTTCAGGTATTGTTCGCACTCTACTACAAACAAACTCAGTGCGTGTAGTCAATTGTATTCCGAGCTAGAAAATTTCTAAGTCTTATTATTAAAAATTGATTAAATTTGGGCTAAAGATCGGTTAAAACACTAATTTTCGCTCTAACACAGTTAAGGTCTGCAAATAGTTTCATTAATTTTAGCGTCTGAAATTATAAAAAAATCGAAAGAAATTGGCTGAAGGAAAAATTACTCCTATAAAAATCGTGTAGAAAGTTAGTGGGGGGAGTATGCTCTACGTAGTACCGAAATTGGAGGTATGCATGCCCTTAGATTACATGAATGAACTTAGATGACCTGTCGAATGATACTGCACGCATATGAATTATGAATGTAACCACAATTACAAATGAACTAATTTAGGGGCTCAATGTGCTAGATGTGAAGCAATTCTGTAACAGATTGCTGGAGAATACAGTCGATTTTTCTAAAATTTTCACATAAATTGATTGTCCTAAAATTACTGTAAATAATATTGCGAATTTCGAGATTTGAGACTGCAAACTCGCCATCAAAAATGTAGTTAGTGGTCAATTTGTATAGTCAGCGGATTTAGTCCGTGGTTGGTAGTGTTAATTTGTAATTTCATTTTCCGAAAATTCAGGTAGTTAATAGCTTTTAGTTTGTATTGTAGTCTTTCGAACTAGGTCTACCCCCATCGGCATAAGGTTCCATTTAGATCAATTTTTTATGTTGGTAAATTTTCAATCCCTGAGGGGCTGAGGTGGTAGGAACGACTGAGGGGTTACGGTGCTGGTGCAAAGCAAAAAGTGCAAGTTTTCTACTAAAATCAAGGTTTCTTTCTGGCTTATGTTTCGTTAAAATAGGCTGTTTTCAGGAGCTCATTTGCACGTAATACGAGTGCTGGCATATTTTTATAATAATTTTCCTAAAAACTTCCAGACCGGAAAGAAAGAAGTAAGCGGCGGTCTGTGGAGGGTAGGTCAGATCGTGGCGGGGTCAACACCCTCAGCCCCCGTTGACCTTGGTTGGTTGTACGTAGTGTTTCCGATCAAATTAAAATTAAATAACAAAATTAAATTGTTTTGGCCAAAATCGCCTAATAAATAGCAATTTAATAACAAATTAAATTTCTCGCGATGACTGTCAAACAAATTAAAATTATATTAAATTTCGTAAAATTGGCCTAGAAATTTGGCATAAATTTGATATGAATTTAATATAAATTTGTTTGGTTTGGCAGCTAAACTAACCAAAGTCTGGCTACAAAACAACAAGTTCAGTCCAAAGATGACATTGTCCATGCCTATAGCAAAGATATGAACGCATTAAATGCTAATTTACAAACCATTTGTCGCCATCTGAAGAAAGGTCATCTCATTTTGGACTGACACGACCCAGGTTTTGAGCTGTTTCCTCAGGAATTGAGTATTGATTTTAGCAAATTTATATTTAATTCATATCAAATAACAAATTTGTATCAAATTAAATTTCAGAATTTGGGTACCAAGCAAATTAATAGCAAGTTATTTTCTTCTCAAGGCTGAGCAAGCAATTTAATAGTTATTTAATTTCAAAATATATTTACTCGGAAACACTAGTTGTACGCCCTTTTGATGTTTTTTCCATTACGTGTGCAAATACTACTAATGAGTTAGAAAAATGTAGAAAGCTATTTTAGGCCAATTTTTCGACAATTTTTACAGTTTCGAGCGAAAAAATACGAAAAGTTGACTGTAGATCGCATAAATAAGTAGTTTCAAGCTGTTATTTGTGCAATTTATAAGACTAAATAACGATTTTTAGGAAATTTTTTAATTATTAGCATAGCAATCCCGCTGATCCTTACCTTTTTCAGTCAGACCCCATAACGATCGATGCCATAAATATCCTATCCATAACTCTTAGACGCAGAAATTTTTGCGTGCCTGGCCATAGGGACATGCAATCACGAAAATTTGGGGCAAATGTCTGCATAACAGCCGCACTCAAAGCCTGAGTAAAAAATGGTAATCACGCAGTGAATGTTTTTGCATTCACTTAAATTTTCAAAAAAGCGTGATTGACTGTGACTGGCCAATCACGCGTTCCCTGTCTTTATTCAGGGTGGACTTTTCCGCTCTGATTTTAGCCTTGACAGCACGATAATAAGCGTCTGACGTTAAAGATAAAGATAAGAGAACCACACCTATTTTATCTTATTTATCTTATCGGCAGCAAGAAAACGGAAAAGAAGGGAAGAATGAAGTAGTTGTTTGGGAGGCAGGTTAAGAAAATCTAGAGAAACACAACTATTTTTTCTTAGCTAACAGAGCAGCAAGCAAACGTAAAGGAAAATTTGGGAGGTAAGTGAAGAAATTCAAGAGAAATTCTATCTTAGCTTAGCTACAGACAGGGCAGCAAGCAAAAAGAAAAGAAAGGAAGGATGAAGCAGTTTTTGGGCGGCGAGTGAAGAAATAAAGCCGACAATTCCGCAGTCGTTTCCTCAGCGCACGGACTGCAAACAAAGCGTGATTGACGTGTGACTGGCGAGTCACTTTTTTGCACTTTCATTTTCCAATCACATTTATAGCTAATAAACAGCCGCACGCAAAGCGTGATTGTGTGGGGAAACATGTGCACAATCACGCTCTGAAAAGTGTGATTATATGTGGGGTACTACTCCAAATGGAGTAGCTTCTGCCAGTAAGGGATAATACGTATCTCTATAAATATCCAAAATGTTTCCCATTACAATGCGAAGAAAAAAGGCCTGTTCGCACCGGTAGTTTGTTGTGTGCGGGCGGGCGGGCGCCGAAAACAAAGCGAAGAGAAAAAGCGGCTTGTTGATAGAATGGCTTTACACAAAGCGGAAAAGGCCGCGCGTTGCATCGCGTACATTATGGCCGGTAGTAATTTGCGCAGGCCAGTTTACCGAGCAAACATGCACTTTTTGACGCAGCGCCACTCGCCCAACTCCGCTGACCGGTCCACTCCCTCGGCCACTACTGACGTCCGAACGTCCGCTCTCACACTTACGTAACTCCCTCTCTCTCTCCCCAGCCGGAACATGCGTCTTCTCTGTTCCTTATGCTGTTTTCTCGCACTACTCATTACCGGTTTGTTTGTTTGTTCGATTTTCTAATCCGCGCACCGCGTCGATTGCGCTACCTTAAAAGGTTACACAGACTCACCTTTGGAGGGCTCTTATTATCAATTATTCTACGTCCCTGAGCAGTGAATCGAAATAGTCTAATAGGTAGTGCGCGCGCTATGTGTGCAGTAGTTTTTATTGTCCTTGGCCTTTGCGATTTTGTAGTTGCCGAAGGTATAGAAGCTCTAACTAGAGAACTGTGCCGTTGTATGCAAATTTATTTTCAGTTCGCTCAGAAACGCCGGTAATCGGCGGACTGTGCAAGCTAGGTTCGAAGGATGTTAATGTCGGAGGCTCTCAAACCCAGTTTTACCTGCGCTGCGAACCGCGGAAAGGGTGAGTTTGGTTGGTTTGCCAATGATTTGAAAGAATCGGAAATTAGCCTATTTACGCGCGCCAAACTTGCGCCCCGACTGACGGAACGAAAGCAAACTTTGAGGCACTTTAGGTCGGCCGGTAAACTCTACGGTGTTTGGGTAGTGCGCAATCGTTATGTCAAACAGTCCAGGTCTTCGTACAATTGCGGTAACCGATTTCTAATCAGTACTACTGTTTTTAGTGCCGCACGCCGCATGCTTGCATGATTTAGAAAGAGTTTTATTCTTGAAAGAAGATTGAAATGTTTGTTTTTAAGAGATTTTACTCAATTTACAAAATATATACAAATCCTATGTTTCTTGAGATTAGGCCGATATTAGACTCTAATTTCACTTTCTCTGTTCGGTACTGATTGCATGTTTCAAGTTTTGCTTGTTTTCTATTCCCGTTTTCGCAAGAATCCCGATTTTGCATTTTGTTTGTTTTTGTGTTAAATTTCGCATTTTATACAAGATTAGAAGTACAAAATTCGCATGAACAGACTGTAAATTGAAATTTTCAGCTTAAAAGGTTCGGCCTGGGCCTTGAAGCGCTGTGGCACCAGCAAATACTTCTCCTCTGGTCAACAAGCATGTGTCTCTAAATTTTCCCTCAAAGCATGCGGTTTGTGATTGACCTGACTCCTGACTTATCTAATTTACATATTCCAACCAAACTCTTTTTTCAGAGGAAGACCCAAACGCAAGCGAGGGTGCGTCATGCAACTACGTCGAGAACGGTTCCAAGTGTCTCCAAGTAAACTTAGAACAGGCCTCCACTTACCTTCAATGCGCTCCGTGAGTGTGTTTACATAAGAAAAGTACACGCCCGCAGTTTTTCTCAACTTTCGCACCTTTCAGCAATGGTCTGTGGGTGATGCGACCCTGCAACGAGAACCTGATCTTCAGTTTCAAGCACCAGGCCTGCATAGGCACTGGCGCCGGCAGTGGGCTGGCAAGTAAGTCAATGACCACTCTGATTGTGCGGCATATTGACAGTTGGACTTGTTGCATATTTGCATGACTGACTAACCTGCATGTTGCATGTCCGAAAGACTTGCAGGGTGGTGTCCAAAGATCATGCCGCACTGTGGAATCGGCAAACCCAAATGTCAGAGGGGTTACTTTTGTCTCAAAGGCAAGTGCTGCATGACGCCGGCTCTGGGTAAGTATGTGCACCGCTCTATGCAAATTTTTGTAGACAGCGTCTTCCAGCTGTCAAAATGGAACGAAGGCAGGAACGCACTAAGCCAAAGAAACATGTGCTGTTGAATGTACCAGGTTGGGGTTTTTTGTTTGAAGTTGTGTATTTTGGTTGACTTTTGTAGGCATAAAATGTGATGATGGCAAAGAACCACTGGCTAACCCTGCAGTTTGTTCACTATCGAATCCTTGTCCAGTGGGATATGTCTGCACTGATGACTTTGCTTGCTGCAAGCTGAATCAAGGTAATTTTCTGAGTTTTTCACAAGGTTTAAATTAAAAATAACCAAATTTCAGTCAGAGAGCCACAACCAGAAATTTGCGAGAATGGTGAACGACCCTTAGAGGTGCCCAGAAACTGCGACTCAAACCGTTCTTGTCCATCAGGCTACACCTGTACTGAGTACGAGAAATGCTGCCCGGAGTCAAAATGTCCTGACCAATCAAAACCGGCCGGAAACTGTGAATCTATTGACCACTGTCCACCCGACCACCTTTGTTCAAATGGTCTCTGTTGTGCTCAACAACTGCAAACAACAGCTGAGAGTAAGTGGGAATTGATAGTTGCGCAGTGGCGTGCTTAAGAGCCGGTCTCTGGGCCGATCGACCCTTGGTATTGAGAGTTGAAATTTTGACTTTCACCGATTCCGCCCAAATTTGGTGTGGTAGTAGCATCTGATGAGTTATACTGGACCTGCAAAGATTAGTTCGATTCAACGCTCCAGAGTGGAATAATGCGCTCCGGAAATTTTCGCTCCTTAACTATGGGCCGAAAAATTTGGAGCTTATTTTCTCGGGAATTAGTGCGAGTTGTGAACTGATATTTGGGGATTTTACTAGTTGCTTGTATGTCTCTGAAACACACTACTTACATCTACAAATTTCGGAAAAAAATTTTTTTCGACCCCCTTTGACCTCATAAAACCCCCCAAAATACCCCCCCTGCCTGCGCTTTATTATTTCAGAACTTTGTAGCGCTATTATTTCTGCATTTATTGGTGTAGCCAAATTGGGCATTTGGGCTGCGGAACAACGTCATTTTTGGCCTCAAAGAAATTTTATCCAGTCAGAAAACTGTACAGGTTGACCCAAAAAACCGGAATTTACTTCCAGCCTTTGATTGAGAGGTCGGATCTTTTAGGTTTCGGTCTCATTTGAAAGAGCGCGCCCTGGCCGATCGAACAGTTGGTCGCCAGCCAAAAACAAACCACACAGTCCGGTGCTGAAAGAGTCTATATTTAGCACGTTCAGCACCTAGCGCTTTTCTTCTCCTTTTGAGTTTTTAAGAGCCAGTTCGCGAGAGAATCGACCACGTATGTATGTATGTATGTATGTATGTATGTATGTATGTATGTATGTATGTATGTATGTATGTATGCATGTATGTATGTATGTATGTATGTATGTATGTATGTATGTATGTATGTATGTATTACGCAATTTTTCCATTCATTAGAAACTGAAAGGTCACAGACCAACACAGACAAAAGAGCAAACCCAAGAAAGTCTATAAGGTCTAAAAGATCAGTCAAGCAGATCATCCATCTCTGTTGTCTCCACAGTTCATCCTCAACGGTTTTGAAGTTCTCATCGTTTATGTATTCATCGCGCTGTACAAAAATGTAGTCATCAGTATGTTGGGGCTGTTCAACATAAAGTTCATCTTCATCCTCATGGACTAAAACACAATGGCCAACTAAACGATGATGGACTAGCAATTTATTGAACAAATACTGGGTTGCTATTACTTTCAGTTCACTGTCGCTTTTGTGCAGGGCCTTTTGGCCTGGTTCCCCTGCCACCATTGCGAGCTTTTCAGGAAAATAATGACATAATTTGCTGCTCTGTGAGGTACCGATCCGATCCGATTTGTATGGGGCCTTATGGCCTACGATCAGACTCAAGGTCCATTTCGCTGATTTGTCATCTCGGATGTGGCCCTTCTTTCACTGCCAGCCACTCCCATGCTGCTGGCTGCCGGTCACCAGGAGGGCGGCCCGCGTGTGGATGCCATGATGCTGACAGCTCCCGGCGGCCGCCGGTGCCCCATATGCCAGAGGGCTCCCAGCATCGTTGGCTGCTCAGACAGCCAATCCGATCTGATCCGATGTGCAGGGGCCTTACGGCCTGCGAGCAGACTCGAGGTCCATTTCGCTTCCCCGTGATTCGTCATCTCGGGCGTTGCCCTTCTTTCACTGCCAGCCACTCCTAGCCATGCTGCTGGGTGCCGGTCACCAGGAGGGCAGCCGGCGTGTCGATGCCATGATTTTGACAGCTCCCGACAGCCAAGGGCTCCCGGCATAGTTGGTTTCTCAGACAGCTTCTGACATCGTATGTAGATCTTTCTTTTTCCCAATGCGGCATGCTTTGTGGAGCGGCTTCGGTGCAATGGCAGATCCAGTTGGTTGCCATTTTACCTACTCGCTGTAACCAGCTTTCGGTGGCCTGGGTGGAGCTTTATGCCGATGACCAACTCTTTGCGGCAAGAAACTTGCCGCGCCGACGATGAGCGCACAACGTCACGCACAGTGGCTATGCGGCCTAAACCACTAAACCAACTGTGCCGGCGCTCTGTGAGGTACTCATCTGGCTGGAAACTGAAAGTGCGGAGCTATCTGAAACATAAACTAATTATGAACCATCTACTGTCTATAGTGGCAGGCTAGATTCATCTGCTATAGTTGCATGTACTTACCAGTATAATCCAGAACATAAGGCATTTCTTTTGCCAATGTCCCGGAATTATGCTTAATTTGTTGTGCACGACCTTCATAAAACTTTTCATCTAACCAGGACATTTGGTTCCAGTTGAACCCAATGTTCAGTGCAGACTCACACAGAGCCCAGCCAGATTCGTAATACATACATACATACATACATACATACATACATACATACATACATACATACATACATACATACATACATACATACATACATACATACATACATACATACATACATACATACATACATACATACATACATACATACATACATACATACATACATACATACATACATACATACGTGGTCGATTCTCTCGCGAACTGGCTCTTAAAAACTCAAAAGGAGAAGAAAAGCGCTAGGTGCTGAACGTGCTGAATATAGACTGTTTCAGCACCGGACTGTGTGGTTTGTTTTTGGCTGGCGACCAACTGTTCGATCGGCCAGGGCACGCTCTTTCAAATGAGACCGAAACCTAAAAGATCCGACCTCTCAATCAAAGGCTGGAAGTAAATTCCGGTTTTTTTGGGTCAACCTGTACAGTTTTCTGACTGGATAAAATTTCTTTGAGGCCAAAAATGACGTTGTTCCGCAGCCCAAATGCCCAATTTGGCTACACCAATAAATGCAGAAATAATAGCGCTACAAAGTTCTGAAATAAAAAAGCGCAGGCAGGGGGGTATTTTGGGGGGTTTTATGGGGTCAAAGGGGGTCGAAAAAAATTTTTTTCCGAAATTTGTAGATGTAAGTAGTGTGTTTCAGAGACATACAAGCAACTAGTAAAATCCCCAAATATCAGTTCACAACTCGCACTAATTCCAGAGAAAATAAGCTCCAAATTTTTCGTCCCATAGTTAAGGAGCGAAAATTTCCGGAGCGCATTATTCCACTCTGGAGCGTTGAATCGAACTAATCTTTGCAGGTCCAGTATAACTCATCAGATGCTACTACCACACCAAATTTGGGCGGAATCGGTGAAAGTCAAAATTTCAACTCTCAATAGGGCATGGGAGACAGGGTCGACGCTGTCGGAGACCGGCTCTTAAAAACAGAGGCCTGTTTGCCAAAGAATAGGAAGTTAGTTAGACCGGTTAGAAGCTCTAGTCAGGCAGGAAGTGTGCGGCGCATCTCTGTTTGTCCAACACCTTAGTCCGCTTAGCAAACAGCCTTGCTGAGCCGATTTGCGCTCAAAAAGCCGCTCTCTGTATCGGCGCGAGTCCATTGTCAATTTTCCGCATTGTTTTCCAGCGCTCTGTCCTGATGGCACTTCAGCCTTGTCGGGGAGACAGTGTGAAGACAGCGAAGATTGTCCAAGGAATTATGCCTGCGCTGGAGGCATCTGCTGTGGCACAAGTAGGTTGTTGTTTGGAATTTTTGGTACGAAACGAGAGATGCTTACAGAGAAAGCTCGAGCCCCAGCAGTGCAGCGATCTGGTTATAAGTCGCGTAAGCTAATTAGGTCCTGCTGCTTGCTGCATTGCTTAGCTTCTCTTGTTCTTGAGCAAGCGGTCTGTGTTTTGAGGTTAGAAGTTTGATGATTTCCAGTCAGAGTAATTTTATTCTGTAGGCTAGGTAACTTGTAACTTCGAAGGCTATGTACCACAATGTCTGTGCCTTCAAAAGTCAATTATTGAGTGCTTGACTGCATAATGACTGGCTGTTCCTCTTAGGAATGTGCAAATATATTAAGGGAAGCGCGTTTGCGCTTTCCCGGTGTAGTTATTGTTACCGCGGTCCATACTAAAAATTGTTTTCGTAGCATTCGGGGAGGGAGCAAATGCGGTTCCCTTATATATATCGGAGTTTGACCAAATTTGAAAAAAAAGTGCCAAAAAAGGGTGTTTTTTCGGCCATACTTTTTAGCGTTACTTTTGTGTTTGTGGACCGATTGCTCTAATATTTGCAGGGATTGTAATTTGAAGTTTTTCCTATCTTTTGATGAAGATTTGAGCGAAATTGGTTGATTCGTTTTGGAGCAGTGATCATTTGAAAAAATGCTCTCGAGGGGGGGGGTGGGCTGGCGAAAAAACAAAATGGTGGTTTTCGGCGTTTTTAAGGTACTTTTCACGGTAATATATTAACATGTTATACATCAAAAGTTTGCAAAAATTCTGAATTTTCTATTGGTGCAGTCGGTTTTTGGATATTGCTTTTCGTTTTTGAGTTAAAATTTTTTTTAATTTTTGAAAATTGCCATCAAAACGCACTAAATGTGGAAAGGTTCCCAAGGATCGGAGCTGTTGCGTTTTGTTAAGAAAAGTGTATAGTTTATGAGTACGTGTGGTAGAATTGGGTACTAAGCCGGGATCAAAAGTTATGGCCGATTGAAGCACTAAAAATGGTCAAAATTTGGACACTTTTTTCAAAATTTTTTTACTTTTTGATTTTTGAGGCGGGGAAGAGGGTTGCGCGATCTGGGGAAGGTCTGGAGATCTGGGACTTTTAGGTTTTGTTAAGGAATGATTGTAGTTTGAAACAAAGGGTCGTACACGTTTTTTCGACACCGGAATCAAAAGTTATGAAATCTTGAAAAATGGTAAGAGTCGGTTTTTCTTGGTTATGAGACTCCATGTTCAGGACATGATAATGTGGGCAAGAACTTTTGGGATTTGGCTCAAAATTTGTGTTAGGATGTAAGGACACAATATAAACAAGATTTTAATACTTTTGGGCGAAAATTCGAAAAAAAATTTTTTTGGACTTTTTGCCGTATTTAGCTCATAGGTGTAGTAAAAGTAAACGTACAAAGGTGGGGATTGCATATTATGAATGAGAAAAGGCTGTTCTTTCCAATGGTACACAGCAAGCTGCGATCAGAAACCTAGAAAGATATTTATGTCGGATTTTGGACAAAATTGAAGAAAAGGCAAAAAACGGTATTTTTTGGGCCATACTTTTTAGCATAACTTTTGTATTTGTGGACCGATTGCTCTAATATTTGGAGACATTGTAGATTGAAGTTTTTTCTATCTTTTGGTGAAGATTTGAGGGAAATTCGTTGATTAGTTTTGGAGTACCGATGAATTGAAAAAATGCTCTCGTGGGGGCTGGCGAAAAAACAAAATGATGGTTTTAGGCGTTTTTTAGGTACTTTCAGGGCAATATATAAACATACTACGATCAAAAGTTTGCAAACATTCTGAATTTTCTATTGGTGCAGTCGGTTTTTCCATAATGTTTTTCGTTTTTGGGTTAAAATTTTTTAGTTTTTGGAGATAGCCATCACTTTTGCTTTTTGGTGCCAAGGTTCCCAGCTATAGGACCTGTCATGTTTTATTAAGCATGTCTCTCGTTTCATACTACATGTGGTAGAGTTGCAGACTAATCTGGGATCAAAAGCTATGGGCCGATCTGATCCGATTTGCGGGGGCCTTACGGCCTACGATCAGACTTGTGGTCCATTTCGCTACCCCCGTGATTCGTCATCTGGGACGTTGCCCTTCTTTCACTGCCAGTCACTCCTATCCATGCTGCTGGGTGACGGTCACCATGAGGGCTGCCCGCGTGTTGATGCCATGATGCTGAAAGCTCCCGACGGCCGCCGATGCCCCATATGCCAGAGGGCTCGCGGCATAGTTGCTTTCTCAGACAGCTTCTGACATCGTAGATCTTCTTCTCCAACGCGGCATGCTTTGTGGAGCGGCTTCGGTGCAACGGCAGATCCAGTCGGCTCCCATTTTACCTACTCGCTGTCACCAGCTTTCGGTGGCCTGGGTGGAGCTTTGTGCCGATTTTGCGGCAAGTTTGTTGCCGCGCCGAGAGGATGAGCGCACGACGTCGCACACAGTGGCTATGCGGCCTAAACCACTACACCAACTGTGCGGGCTAAGTTATGGGCCATTGAAGCACTAAAAATGGTCAAATTTTGAACCCTTACTGTACTTCATTTATGTTGAATTTTCAATGGCAGGAATGTGTAAATGATATTGTTTTAGTGCGAAACGACTATAACAATGCAGAAGAGCGCTCAACGGCGGAAAATTTAGATAAAGCTCGCAAAAAATGTCTGTTGAACAGAAAATTTTTATGTATATGGACCGACAGTTTTTCTACAGAAAAGTCGCCTGGCGATTTTTTTACAGTAGTATGATTCCATCTTAACTCTGTTCTAGCCAAAATTTTAGCGCCAAATTTGAACGTTTTTCGTCACGGAAAGAGAGACAACATTTTTGGCCATTAGAAAAGTGCCCATAACTTTTGCACCAGTGCAGTTTTGGAGCTGCCAATCCCATTAATACAAAGATCTCAGCGCGTACAATAGAAAACGTGTCAGAAGGACCTAAATTGGCCGATCCAAACTCAGGAAATAGGGCGCCGAACGTGACATGCATTTTTGCTCAAAAGTTTCGTCATTACTGATGTTTCTAAGCGCATAGCAAATCGCTGGTTCAAATGTGTTCAGATGCACATCAATCGAAGCCTGTTGATCTGATGATCTCAAAAACACCGCCCACGTCTCAGTCTGATGCTTTATAACTGTGTTATCGGCCGAAATTCTGCAGACCTTCTGGTACCTTATATTTACTGCCGTTTTTGGTCACTTAAGTGGTTGAAAATCGAAATTTCGAGCGTGATTTCAGATATGGAGCATGACCTGGCGAATCGATGGGTGTGCTTAACTTCCTTCTACGATTACGTTTTACCGATATCGCGATATTTCGCATCAATATTTTCGATAGTTTTTGTGCGGAAAAGTAGGAACAAACAAAACTGTCACCAAGTTTACTTCTCTGGAACTGTAAAAAACAGTTTTTTTCTGGACAACTCAGAAATCGATGGTTTAGTCAAAACCTAACAGTGGCATGATAGCTCTCAGAAGAACCATCAATTGCTCGACATTCTCTCTCAGCTTCACACAGCGTAGGTTCTTAAATGTCTGCAACAACACTGAAGAGCTGCTCACTCCGCGCAGAGGAAGCAGGAGGGCAGAAGCAGACATGGGCTAGCATTTCGGCTAAGGGGTGGTAAATTTTCAAATCCTGAAAGGTATCGACCGCTGATTAAAATCAACGTTTGTTGGCTTATTTGTCATTAAAATAACTTAAAATATTCTATTCTGTCTGAGCTGATTTATGCCTAATGAGGGTGGGGCATCGGCCTGAGGGGGTCAACCTTTTCATTGAAGGGCTTCAGAAGGGTCACTGCCTTTTCTGCGATTCTCTACTTAGTTGATTTCAGATCGCTGATTGCATCAATGCTTGACTAGCAGCGAGAGCAGTTTGCTTTTTCAAATTTTCAGATGTTCTTGCATAACTATAAATATCGATATCGAATTTCGTCGAATTATGATATCATTGGAACACAAATAAATGCATTCAGTAATCGATTGCCGATAAACCGCTGCGAAATTGTCATTTTCCTAATATTTGGCGCACATTCTCGGCAAGGGGGATTGAACAAGTTATAGCATGTATTTACGTGCTATGCTATGCTTGAGTCAAATCTTTAAAATTGATCGCAAATTCAGTAGAGATGACATAGTCACCGAAGGTTGAAGTCAGAAATTTCAAGAGTTCGTTATTAATGAGTAAAGCACAATCGTAAAATGTAATCAAGCACATTGATCAATTTGCCAGGTCAAGCTGCACCTCATTCTCTGAATGCTCAGTATTGAAGGAGGAATACTGTACATCAGGTAATTGTGTCATGTACTGTTGCAGAATCGCTTTGAACAGAAAAGTAAGTGATTTTCAAAATCAGTAGTTCACTGCGAATCTATTGATGATTTAATTATCCATTTTCTGTCACATTATGTGCAGAACCAGACTCAAAATTTCATTGAAAACAATCCTTCATCAAGCTTGAGAATCAGTGGTCGAAGTCAGGAATTTCTATTATACATGCGTAAAACGTGGTCGTTGAAGGAGGTTAAGCACACCAATCGATTCGTCAGGTGACGCTGCATCAGAAACCATGCTCAGAATTTCGATTTTCGACCGATATTAGCTCCGCACTTGCTCAAAATGTCCAGTGCAAACAGTGAATATTAGATAACCCTGTAGCAGTGTTGTATACTGTACTAGCACTGCCCTAAGCAGCAAAATAACAGTGATTTTCAAATGCATTGGATCATTGTGCATCTTTTGGTGGCTCAACCATTCATTTTCGGGCAGGTGATGCCAAGTTATAATTTGGATTCCACAAGAAAAAAGGCATTTTTAACCGAAAATCAGTGGTGAAAACCAGAAATTTCCATTATGCATGGATAAAACGTGACGGTACGGTAGTAGGAAGTAAGCACACCCATCGATTCGCCAGGTCATGTTGCATCTGAAATCGTGGTTGGAATTTCGATTTTCGACCACTTAAGTGACCAAAAATGGCAGTAAACACAAGGTACCGGAAGGATTAAAAGTAGGTCTGCAGAATTTCGACCGATAACATAGTTATAAAGCATCAGACTGACACTGAGACGTGGGCGGAATTTTCAGGATCAGCTGATCAAGAGGCTTCGATTGATGTGCATCTGACTGAACACATTTGAGCCAGCGGTTTACTTGCTATGCGCTTAGAAACATCAGCAATGATGAAACTTGTGAGCAAAAATGCATGTCACGTTCGACGCCCTATTTCTTGAGTTTGGATCGGCCAATTTAGGTGAAAAGTGATGGGCATTTTTCTAATGGCCAAAAATTTTGACTCTTTTTCCGTGACGAAAAACGTTCAAATTTGGCGTCAAAATTTTGGTTAGAACAAAGTTAGGCACACCGCCAGGAAGCCCGTTGTCTCAGCTACACAAAGCACCAAACCGCATCACGATAGCTTCTGAAATGTATAAATGGCAGCCGATTAAACAGCGGCCGCAAAAAGTGGCCTGGATCATATTTCGAGATTTGGCTCATTTGATACCGCTGGGCGTAATCGAGAGCTCTGAACTATGTCTGATGGTGAGACAGGTGGCCCAGACCGTCCTGTTAGATTTACAGAGTGTTCTCCACTGTTGCCCATGTAAATCAAGGGATATCTCTGCAAAGTATCCTCTATCACAATAGCGGATATATGAATAAAGGTGTAGTTATTGGAGTCAGTATCCAAGATGTAAATAACAGGATATCAACTTTTTAGCTCCAAAGCCCAACTAGCCAATAACTACACCCGCGCAAAGGCAATCGCCACGGCACTGCTGAATGCGTCTGAGTCGTGTGGATCTTGTGTTGCGCTTATGGCTTACTAACGCCAGTTGTTTTCTGTTCTATGGATCGATTCTAGGTCAAAAGGCCATGGAATAAGGGTGCCGACCACCCCTAAACCTGAGCTGAACTAGTGACGCCACTTCAAGCGGTTCTTTTTAGTTTTACACAGCCGTCAAACGCTAGAATAAAAATGCAACATTCCAGTGGTTATAGCGTACCTAAATAAGACCAGAAGAACTCAATATCTAAAATCTTATTATGTGAATACCTCACACTCCCAATACCGAATACTTCATTAATAATGACAAATTGATGCTTAACGCGATTTTGCTTGGCAAGGCACCCGCGCAGGCAATGCAGAAACAGTTTCGCTCTCAAACAGATGGGTTGTAGTGTGTTCAGGTTGCACTGCAGAAACTGGATATACATAGTGTAGTACCATCACAAAATTGGTCAGCTAAGACAGCAGTAGACAAATAATAGAGCGATTCTAGGTGTTCCAAATTGCTGCTCCGATTTGTTCAGATCACATGATCATCTTTGACCCGTATTTATGACTCACTTTGTAGTGTTTGTGGCAGTGGTTGCTGTTTGTTGTAGAGAACAATTAAACAGTAGAAATAGAAAAGTTTGTGCAGTTTATGCTTGTAGAATTTCTAGACCTGAAAGGGGCCATGCATAATAAACTGGCGTTCAAAAGTTCAAAATTTTACATCCCCATCCCTCCCAACATTTTTGACGTTTTCAACATGACCGCCCTAAAAGCTCCAAAGTTTTTCGATGACCCGCCTGGATTAAACTTCATGCAGACTCCATGGATGGAAAATGTACAATTTATAATATACGTAGTATTGTAGAAGCTATGAAAAAGAGAATTTTTAAATTTTTAACAGTAAGCTACCATTTTGGCAGTTAGAAAGATGATCTGGGTCGAGTTTTCCTTGTAATATACAGTGCCGCTCTGAAACAGCTCGACCAACAGCCAGAATTGGCGAATATCGCCAACAAAGCCAACAGGCGGGCTGGGCCGACCAACAGGACCCACAAATGACCCACGCGAACAACAAAACGACAACACCGCCAACAGACGGCCGGCCGGCCGTTGGGGCATTCCGCGGGGCTGACGCTGAGGTCTAGCGGTGGCAACAAATCTATTTAAGCTTGCTCCCTCTACCGTTTACTTACGTACAGTATGTCTGCTAATTGATTCATTACATAATTGCAACAAGTACAGTCACCCCACACAATTCATATGGAACCCACAAAAGCACGATTTTAAGAACCCGGTTTTTGGAGTGTGGTCCAGCAACTTTTGATTAGGCAAAACGGCCGCCGGTCAGTGCTGTAGTTGCAGACAAAATATTCGTAGGCACCTAAAAAACGTTGACGTTTTCGATGATACCAACCCCCAGACCTGCGACCTTTTTCCAACGTTCAATCGACCACCGCGGCCCCTCTCTGAAAGTTGTAGTTTATGGACAGCCCCAAATAGAGATACAGCCATACACGGACATGGGTCGGGGTTTTCTCACCCCGCAACTTGGGCTCGACACCCCAAGCGACCCCACCCACCCACCTGAAGTCGACTTTTGTTCCTGACCCCACCCAAACCGGCTGGCCCACCCCAAAATTTTCGAATTTTGACTACCCCCACCCATTTTTCCCGCCCATGTATGGATGCACCTTGTTATTTGTACAGGACAGCTGAGCCTGAACCATATGAGCGGAAAATGCGGAAACTCTGAGGGGCAGCCCTAGGGTCTTCTGACATTTCATGTTATCACCAACGTTTGGCTCACTTGTAATCTGAACGGCTGATGAATTTTTCAGAAAACTTTTTGTTTTTTTTAAATTATTCTTGTGTACATTAACAGAGGTCTGCCCACACCCAAAATTGGCATAGATTGGGCCCTCTGCGATCATCGCCTCCCCACCAGCAAGGGCCCAGGCGGGCATGCCCATTGAGGATTTTTGGCGGGCCTGGCCGGGATCAATTTTTGAGAGGCGGGCGCGGGCCGGGCCGGCTGGGTGGAGCACAGCAGAAATTTTTCGAGCGAACTTAAAATTAAGCACAAAATAGAAATACACACGCGTTTTCTGTTTTAAAATGCTCGTTTTGAAAGCTTGACTTTAATTTTAGTTTTCAATTTGAGAATTCAGAGCATATTTTCAAAACTTTAGTTAGACTAAGCAAAAACCAATGGGTCGGGCCGGGCCTGATTTTGATGCCGTGAGGATATGCCTCACCTGAGAGGCCCGTGGACCGGGCCGAGCCCAAAAAACGTACCCCCCATAGATGCTACCTTATTCCATGGTGGGGGGCATATGGACCTAGAATCGATCCATAGAACAGAAAACAACTGGCGTTAGTAAGCCATAAGCGCAACACAAGATCCACACGACTCAGACGCATTCAGCAGTGCCGTGGCGATTGCCTTTGCGCGGGTGTAGTTATTGGCTAGTTGGGCTTTGGAGCTAAAAAGTTGATATCCTGTTATTTACATCTTGGATACTGACTCCAATAACTACACCTTTATTCATATATCCGCTATTGTGATAGAGGATACTTTGCAGAGATTTTAGTTATTGTGATGATTGAAGATCTTACACCAACTATGCAATGAATTGCCGTTGTAAAAAATCACTAAACATTTTGTTGACGTATTTTTAAAAAGGGGGGAAAAAAGGGGGGGGGAATGGGGGGGGGGGAAATGCATGTGTGAAAGGGG
This sequence comes from Sabatieria punctata, assembly GCA_030248155.1. NCBI lineage: Eukaryota > Metazoa > Nematoda > Chromadorea > Araeolaimida > Comesomatidae > Sabatieria > Sabatieria punctata. The sequence continues at coordinate 22,183 of JASANB010004750.1, forward strand.
GCCGGGGGGGGGGCGGGGGGGGGGGGGGCGGGGGGGGGGGGGGTGGGGGTTGTTTTTTTTTTTTTTTTTTTTTGTTTGTGTGTGTATGTATGTATGTATGTATGTATGTATGTATGTATGTATGTATGTATGTTTGTATTTATGTATGTATTTGTGTATGTTTGTTTGTTTGTTGTTGTTGTTGTGTGTGTGTGTGTGTGTGTGTGTGTGTGTGGGGGGGGGGGGGAGAAAAAAAAAATTTGTTTTGTGGGGGGGGGGGGGGGGGGGGGGGGGGGGGGGGGGGGGGGGGTGGGGGGGAAAAAAGGGGGGGGGGGGGGGGGGGGGGGGTGTTTGGGGGGGGGGGGGGGGGAAAACTGTCATACTTATCGAACCTTAGATGTCACCTGGCACGGCACATTGTACAAAAATAATCGAAAACAAGAATGAAAGAACACACTGTCAATATTTTGCGAACAGATTCTCGAGCTCTAGCCCGTTTACACATCGTAGTAAAGATTTGTGTTCGCGTCTTTTCTAATGTGATTGACACAACACAAGTTTGTACGGTTCTCTTGGTGGTTCGTGTTCTTCAAAGAGTTAGGCGAACACGAATTTGTTTAGCGGCTGTTGTTCTGCTGATTTCAAAACGACTACAAATGTATAGGCTTGGTGGCTCATTAATCTCACTCGATTTGATGGCACTAGAATCAGCTGCTTTGTCAATGAGAGTGATAAACCTACCTCGCCTCGGGTCATTAAAGGTGCAGTTTCTTGATATAAAATCGGAATTACTAGTCAACCGAACATTCAATAATTGAGTGGTTTAGCTGTCCGAGTCCCCACAAAATTTAGTTGTTTTCGACGAACAAAAAGTATATTAAAAACAAAGATTTCTGTTCGCCGCCTTCTTCGCTCAATGTTCTCCACTTGTTGATCGTATTTGTGATGATGTTCTCAAAAATTTCTAAGATTGATTTTCAAACCCTTTCCCAATTCGCGTTTAAATATGTATTGTGCTTAAAGAAATTCCAAAAAGCCTAAATTCTAAAACCTTTCGACGTATTCTTTTAGAATAACATGTAGATAGCTATAAGCTTATGTAATGCAAAAAGCTGTTATGTCACAGTTCTCAGCCTTTTCATTTACAGAAAACCCTTTAAGCTCCAACCTCTCTTATGATTCCAGCAGCATCTAACTTCATTACTAAACTAATTATACCTCTGAGCGTCAACAGTCTATTATCGGAGGCTAATGAACTTTGTCGAGCTAATTCGGCGGCTCTCCATCGAAAGACCAGTCCATAAGTGGTCAGAATTCCCAGTAAAAAGCCGCTAATTAAAAGTCCCGGACCTCTAGTTAGACTGGCCATCATAAAGCTAACATCAGCTAAATAAGCAGCCACTCGACATGTAAAATTTGACCGTATTAGGCGGTTTCCGGGTAACGCCTAGTAGCATTGATCCGGGGGCTTGCAGTCAAGCGCATCTAATCGCATCCGCATGCAGTGCATATTAGGCTAGTGACGCGACGGTTAGAGAAAATTGTGACTTATGCGCTAATTTGGAGCACATTACACGCGCAATTGGGGTGAGAATTGAAGTGAGCTTTAGCTGAGTCGTGAAATCAGTTGCTTCGTAGGCCTACTGGCTCTATTGAATTTCGAATTGGCTTCACGTAAACAACTGTCCAATTCTAAAATGGCTGCGTTCCGTTGCACTTTAGTCAATCGTACGTTTATCGGTCTGTAATAGCGGAATTGTAAAAAAAACGACCTTCCTGAAGCAGTAAGTGTTCTGTCACCAGTAGCAAAAAGGACAGACCGACCGAAGTTCCTTATTCTAGATGAATTATTCTATAAGCGTAGGCTCTGCGCTTCCATTCATTTTTCTTCGCTTCCTAGTATCAATATTTAGGCTAAATGACTCTTCTTTAATGCCACGTAGCTCTGTCGTAACAATGACTTTGGAAGCTTAAAGTCCAGCTTTTTCGGTAAATTTAAGAGATTTCTGCTCTGTTTTATTAGGTAGTCCTTAGTTTTTGATCTTTTTGAACAATTAGCCAGTTTGATCCAGTGGGATTGGGTAAATATGTACGTGTACAGTGTTGGCTTCGAGTTTTCTGAATAACTACAAATGGCTGCCAATTACGTCAGTTTTGCACCGAATTAAAATATTTCTGGCACGATTATCGCTTCATGCCTCTGCCAAACGCTACCCTGATAGTCTTTCTTAGCCGTGAGCCTTCTGAATTGAAAATACCGGAATTTAGTTGTCAATTTTATGTAGACACATCTATTCCATGATTGTTTTGTCGGATCTATACCAAATTTTGCAAGCTAGCCAATCTTTTTTCTCACATTTTGTTTCAAAGCTTAAGAACCACTAAGAAAAATCCAATTCTAGCCGCAAATTGGTACGTATATCTATCTTTTAATCAAGAATTCTTTACGCCTAACTGCTCTATTAGGAAGCTCGTTCAGAAGGGTTGGGGTTGCTTATCTCCTCAGATTAAACACCATTAACTCTTAGCTTAAAGCTTCTCCCTGTGCG